>PVIH01010600.1:7601-74299 GCA_004025045.1 Sigmodon hispidus
GGGGAAGACAGAGAGAGAGAGAGAGAGAGAGAGAGAGAGAGAGAGAGAGAGAGAGAGAGAGAGACAGAGAGAGACAGAGAGAGACAGAGAGACAGAGAGACAGAGAGAGAGAGAGACAGAGAGAGAGAGAGAGAGAAAGGGAGACAGACAGACAGACAGACAGAATGGTCACTAGACACATGCCTCTCCAGTAAGGCCACACTTCCTAGGACTAAGTAGCCAAATACATGACCTACTGGGACCATTTTCATATTCAAATCTTTCAAAAAGCAAGCACAAGACTCTGGGTTCTATCTCTAGCACCAACATATCATACGCACACACACACACACACACACACACACACACACACACACCCGCCCCAATCCCCCAAATCAAATCAAAACAAAACTAAAAAACTACATTGTGGTTCCATCTCCCTCTATCCAGAATGGTAATCATTAAGAAAACTAACCACCGGGGGCTGAAGAGATGGCTCAGCGGTTAAGAGCACCATCTACTCTTCCAGAGGACCCGGGTTCGATTCCCAGCACCCACATGGCAGCTAACAACTGTCTGTAGTTCCAGTTCCAGGCAAACACCAAGGCAAATAAATAAATAAATAAAAGTTTAAAAAAAATTAAAAATAAAGAAAACTAACCACCATACTGATTTCCAAAGTGGCTGTACAAGTTTACACTCCTACTAGCAATGGAGGAGTGTTATCCTTTTTCCATATACTTTCCAACATAAAGTGTCATCAGTGTTTTTTGATCTTAGCCATTCTGACAGGTATAAGATAGTATCTCAGTGTTGTTTTGATTTGAATGTTTCCGAAGGCCAAGGATGTTGAACAATTCTTTCAGCCATTTGTAATTGTTTGCTGACAATTCCCTTTTTAGATCTGTACCCCATTTCTTAATTGGATTATTTGGGGTTTTGGCTTCTAGTTTCTTGAGTTCTCTATATATTTTAGAGATAAGTCTTCTGTCACTTGTAGGGTTGGTAAAAAAAAAAAAAATCTTTTCCCTTTCTATAGGCTGTCGTTTTGTCTTATTGACAGTATCCTTTGCCTTACAGAAGCTTCTCAGTTTCAGGAGGTCCCATTTATTAATTGTTGCTCTTAGTGTCTATGCTACTGGTGTTATATTTAGGAAATGGTCACCTGTGCAAATGCATTGAAGGGTATTTTCCACTTTCTTTTCTACCAAGTTCAGTGTAGCTGGGTTTATGTTGAGGTCTTTGATCCACTTGGATTTGAGTTTTGTGAAGGGTAATAAATACGGATCTATTTGGATTCTTCTACATACTACCATCCAGTTATGACAGCACCATTTTTTGAAGATACTACCTTTTTTTTTCCATTGTATACTTTTGGCCTCTTCATCAAAAATCAAATGTTCATGATTGTGTGAATTAAGGTCAGAGTCTTTGACACTATTCCATTGATTCATAAGACTGTTTTTATGCTAGTACCAGGCTGTTTTTATTACTGTGGCTCTATAGTATAGCTTGAAATCAGGAATGGTGGTGCCTCCTGAATTTCCTTTATTGAATAGAATTATTTTGGCAATCCTGGGTTTCTTGTTATTGCATATGAAATTGAGTATTGTTTTTTCAAGGTCAGTAAAAAAATTTGCTGTGATTGCACTGAATCCGTAGATTGCTTGTGGTAAGACTGCCATTTTTACTACGTTGATTCTACCTATCCAGGAGCATGATATCTTATTCAATGACTTAAAGTTCTTGTCAAACAGGTCTTTCACTTCTTTGGTTAGAGTTACCCCAAGATATTTAATACTATTTGCAGCTATTGTAAAGTGTGATGTTTCCCTGATTTCTTTTTCAGACATTTTATCATTTTTGTATAGGAGGGCTATTAATATTTTGAGTTGATCTTGTACTCTGCTACATTGCTGAAAGTGTTTAACAGCTGTAGGAGTTCCCTGGCAGAATTTTGAGCATCATTTATGTATACTATCATATTATGTGCAAATAGAGATGGTTTGACTTCTTCTTTTCCAATTTGTATCTCGTTAATCTCATTTTGTTCTCTTATTGCTTTAGCTAAAACTTTGAGACATATATTGAATAGATAAGGGGAGCGAGGACAGTCTTGTCTAGTTTCTTATTTTAGTGAGATTGCTTTGAGTTTCTTCCATTTAGTTTGATTTTTGGCTGTTGACTTGCTATATATTGCCTTTATTATGTTTAGGAATTTTCCCTGTACTCCTTATCTCTTTAGGACTTTTATCATAAAGGTGTGTTGGATTTTGTCAAATGTGTTTTCAGGATCTAAGGAAATGATCATGTGGTTTCTTTTAAGTTGTTTATATGATGGATAACACTGATTGATTTTCATATGTAGAACCATCCCTGTATCTCTGTAATAAAGCCTACTTGATCTTGGTGGATAATTTTTGGATATGTTCATGAATTTGGCTTGCCAGTATTTTACTGAACATTTTTTGCCTCAATGTTCATGAGGGAGATTGGTCTGTAATACTCTTTCTTAAAAATCAATCTCCCCAATGATCCAGGAATACCACTATTGGGCTTATTCCCAAAGGACACATATCTTACTCCAAGAATATGCTAAAGAATATGCTAAGAATATGTTCATAGCAACACTATTCATAATAGCAAGAACCTGGAAACAACCTAAATGCCTGTCAACTGAAGAATGGATTAAAAATTGTGGTACATGTACACAATGGAGTACTACTCAGCATTAAAAATAAACGACATCCTAAAATTTGCAGGCAAATGAATGGATTTAAAGTATCATTCTGAGTGACATAATACAGGTCCAGAAAGAGACATGGTATGTACTTACTCATAAGTAGCTTTTAGATATAAAGCAAAGAATATACATTCTGCAAACCACAACCACTGGACAGCTATGTAACAGAAGACACTTAAGAGAGATATTCAGAGATACATCTGAGTAAACTGGGATCATAACATGGAAAAAAGTAGGTAAGGTATGAACAAATCATGAAAGTGGGAGATGATTGAGTGAGAGCAATGGCAGAGAGGGAGAAAAAAGAATTTAATATCTTGATAGAGGTAGCTTCTGAGGGATTAGAAAGAAACCTGGTGCTAAGGAAACTTCCAAGACCCCACAAAATGTCCCTGGTTAGGACTTTAAGTAATAGTAGAGAGGGTGCCTACACAGAACTTCCCCTATAATCAAATAAATGACCACCCTAATTGTTATAGAACCTTCATCCAGCAATGGGTAGAGGCAGAAGCGGAAATTCATAGCTAAGCACCAGGTAGAGCTCCCTGTCCAACTGAAGAGAAAGAGGAAAGAGAGTATATGAGCAAAGAGATCAGGATCATGAGGAGGAGACCCACAGAGACAGCTATGAGAGAGCTATTGGGAGCTCACTGACTCAGAAATCATGGGAAGGAACTCAACCCTCATAGGTAGAAGACTGTCAAATGGCATGGAAAGTTTGTGCAGCCTCTTGCAGTATGATCAGACTATGTTCCTGGTGCATGAATTGACATCTCAGAGCTGATTCCCTACAGAGGAACACCTAACCCAGCCTTAATACTGGATGAGGGACTCTGACCTACTTCAACTGAATACACCAGACTGAACTGACCCACCTTGGAACTCCTTGCTTTCCTTGGGGAAGAGGCTAAGGGAGAACTGGAGGGAACTGGAAAGAGGAAAGGGAGGGGGAAAATGGTATATATGGAAAAAAAACCTTTTTAAATAAAAAATGAAAAGTAACCACAACAAATGCTGGTGAGGACATGGAGAAAAGAAAGCCCTTATGCAATATTGATAGGATTGTCAACTAGTCTAACTTCTATGCCACTGTAGAAATAATTATGAAGATTTCTCCCAAAAACCTAAAGATAGATCTACCATATAACCTAGTTATACTACTTCTCAGTATTTTTCTAGAAGACTATAAGTAAACACAGAAATGCCTGTACAGTAATATTTGCTGTACCTTCATTCAAAGTAGATAAGCTGTACAGTCAGCCTAAGTGTCCATGAATATAGGAATACATGAAGAATATGTGGCATATACACACAATGGAAAAATTGTCAGCCATAAACAAGGATGATAGTTGCAGGAAAATGGATGTTCCTGGAGATAATTATATTAAGCAAATTAAGTTAGTCTTAGACAAATGTATGTTTTCTCTCACTTTCAGACCATGTATTTTATATAGAGAAACAAAACCATGAGTACATCGAGTGAGAAACAGTGAAAAGAGATAAACTACAAATGAAAAATATTTATATCTATGGCATGAAAATGCATACAAAATTATCTGGAGAATAAGGGAATAATGAGGCTGGAAGGGAAGATAAAGAAGAGGATAAGAGGTGATGATCTCAAAGTATAGATTAATATAATGATTTCCTATAAATTCTAGTACCATGTGTAGTGAATATGTGCCAATCAAAATATCAAAAATATTGTCTATCATTTAAAAGTATTAGAAAAATCTTTGAAATAAGGACTTTCTAAATATCTACTTCATGTAATTAGTTCATGAAAATATAGGATCTCCATTTTCCTTAGACATAAAATTACTTAATCATTTTTATTTCTTTATTGAATTGTCTTACTAGTCTTCATAATTTCCCATCATATAAAGAGATGCAAGTACTGTTAAGGAGATGATTCTGACAAACTGAAAATAGAGTACTATTATAAGAGATTCTCTCTGAAAAAGATTTTGTCCTCAGGACTAGAAGCTACATAAAAAGGGAGAAAGAAAGTGAAGAATATTGAGAAAGATTGCTGATATATTTAGGGAAGTAGTCTCCAATGGGTGTGGTCCACAAAATAGAAAATAATGTATAAGTGTTTCCAAGATATATAGAAGTTGGATAAGTATGTTCCTCAGTTTCAACTGCTTTGTTTATGTTATTTGTCTATTTGACATATTGATATATTATAACTCTACATATTTATGCTATATAAAGTAATATCTAAATTTTAATTTTTTATTTTATATATTTATTACATGTTACTGTGTTATAAAAAGACATTTCATACAAATATACATTGTATTTTGGGCATATTCCTCTTCCTACTATCTCTTTTCCCTCCTCTCCATTAATTTTTTGTTGTTCTTGTCATGGGCAGTTTTGCTTCTGCATTAATGCTAGACATACATATATACATACATGTATGCATGCGTAAATCATTTCCTGATCTATGTTCAACATATGAATGACAAATGGAGAAAATACATACAGTCACATTTTCAGACTGGAGTAATTTGCTTAATCTAATTATCTCCAGATGCATGTATTTTCCCACCAATGACATAACTTTACTCTTCTGTGATGAAGATAGTTCCTCTTTGTTGCATAATTTTTTGAAAATGTGGAATGACCACAAATTTAAAATATCCATAAATGAGCTCTTTTTGTATCGGCTCTATTGTTTCATTGTTTTAAAGAATAGTAAAGATGAATCATCTTACAAAAGAGAAGAGTCTGGAGTTACAGCTCAGTTGGTAAATTGCTTGCCCAGCAATCTCCATTTCCAGAGGAAGAGGGCTACTGCAGCTCACACATGATCTTAGAGATTTTAGCCAGTGGCCACTTAAGGGCATATTCCTCTTCATATCTCCACCTTTCTCTCTTCCCCATTATATTTGTTGTTGTTGTTGTTGTAGTAGTACTGGACAGTTTTGCTTCTAGTGGTCACTTGACCCTACTTTCTTGACAACTGTGTCAGCATGGTTGGTTCATGTGGTAGAAGTGGCTTATTTGGTAAGCAAAGATAGAGGATGCAAAGACTCCCGAATATCCTTCAAAGAATGACCCCAATGCCTTAACTCGGCCACACCATCTCACACTAGTACCCTAGGCTAAAGACAAAACCTTTAGAAGATGAGCATTTGGGGAGCATTTCACATCCAAACTATACTACTCAACAAAAGGACTCATAATACTTCTAATTTCACTTAAGACATTTCCTCTATGTCCTTATTTTATATCTTTAGATTTCTGGAAATGGTTTAATGGTTTATCCATTTGCTTCTTTTGCAAATGCTTGCCTATGCTGCATAAGTTTTGATTGTGCATTTTGTGGCAAAGATGTAGGACATGATCTTTGTTCTATTCCACAGACAGAGTTATTATGGCTTGCCTAGACCTTAGTCATATTTTACAGAATTGGTGAACCTAAAAAGAAAATAGAAAGCAAAAATACATTTTGCTAGAATTTGTATTTAAGTGGAAATTATATTGGTAAACATGCCATTTAGTGAATTGTTAGTTTCTCTCTGACATACTGAGTATTTGGTGTTCCCTGCCCAAATTATATTATGATAATTGCTATCAAGATGATAAATGGAGTTTCTTTTTAGTGAGATGGCCTTGAATAATCTGAGCTAATCTTTGAGTATTTATCAGTCTATTTTAGTTTCTCTATCCAGTCCTCATTCATTGTCACTTAAGAGAACACAGTGAGTAAAACCTGGGTACATTAGTCTTCTGTTGCTGTGTATGATATGTGCAATGTGCCACAATTTCAGTGCCTAAACAATGTAACATTTATCAGCTCATTTGTGTGTATTGAAAGTCTGTCATAGCATGTTTTACTGTTGTGTTTGTTTAGAATTTCACAATGTTGAAATCATTATCTCAGCTAGTTGTGGTCACATTAGGATCTGGAGTCTTCTCATCTCATCCTATTTGTTGACATCCTATTTGTTGACAATGCTTTGTAGGAGGGAGGTACCTAAGGCTATTCATGTCTTTCATAGCTTCTCCCATCTATAGGCAAAGCTGTATATCCCTTGTGCTTTGAGTTTCTCTGAGGTGTTTTTTAATTATTTATTTATATATTTATTTTTTTCTTTGGGTCAATGTTATTGGTTGGCTTTCATTTAGCTCAGGGTAAGTTAATTGTGTAGTGAAACATGATCTTGAATACTTGATCATCCTGCCTCCATCTCTGGAGTATACCACCATACATAGATTTTATAAGGTTCTGTAATCCACCCCAAGGCCCTGTATGTGTTAGGTACATAATAAAACTGAGCTATATCTCTAGTCCCTCTACCTTTCTGATTGTTTTCCATACAAATTAGTGATCTCTACTTGTTCTTAGGGTCTCAGTTTATTAGATTTCGCTGATCCAGGTAATCTAATCAATTGTACCACATACAGTGACACATGTTATATAATGAGACTATAATGTCTAGGGAAAAATATCACAGAGATGTAAGCAGGATTTTTTAAATTGCCTACACTACCCAAATAAGAATATGTAAAACAAACCTTTAGGTTTGCCTTTCTTTAAAGCCAAATGTTTCCCAATAATCATTTTCTTAAAAGTCATATATTAAAAAGTTATTTTTTAAAAAAGAAAACCTAAGCAAAGTTAAAAAAATAATTGTGTGGGTATTTAATAGCAAGAAATAGACATATCTACAACTGAATGTATTATGAAAAAATATCATGGCTGAATGAAAATCACAATTCTTTTTTTTATTATGAATAAAGAAGTCACATTTTCTATCCTTGTATATCCTTATTCAAGGTCTCTTACCCCTCCCACCACATCAGTCTCAGCAGAAGAATTACAAATGGCTGAAAGGCACTTGAAAATGTACCTGGAGGGCCATGGGGGTGTCCTTTGTGATGATGAAGAAGATCTGTTTAACCCTTGCCAGATGATGAAGTGCAAACATGGGTAGTGCAGGCTCTCTGGCCTTTGGCAGCCCTACTGTGAATGCAGCAGTGGATGCACCGGGGACAGCTGTGACAGAGAAATTTCTTGTCGAGGGGAACGGATAAGAGATTGCTACCAAAAGCACCAGGGTTATGCCGCCTGTCAAACAACAAAGAAAGTGTCTCGCTTGGAATGTAAAGGCGGGTGTGCTGGTGGGCAGTGTTGTGGACCTCTGAGGAGCAAGAGGCGGAAATACTCCTTCGAATGTACAGATGGGTCCTCATTTGTGGATGAGGTTGAGAAGGTGGTGAAGTGTGGCTGCACGAGATGCGCCTCCTAATTACATTTCTATCAGCTTTCATCTTTGGCGAAGGTTATATACTTCATGACCATGTTGGACTAATTCATGTTTCATATTGGAAATATTTGAAATATATTGTAAAATACAGAACAGACTTATTTTTATTATGATAATAAAGACTTGTCTGCAATTGGAAAAAAAATAATAATAATAAAAGATATGCTTGTACTAAAGCTTCCCCTACACTGGAAAGTGTGAAGAAAAGCCATAATTGGAGACATTAGTGCAGCAGTGGGGACCATTACAACACAGAGCCATTTTTGGAACATGCTAATATTAACAGAAACACATATACAAGAGCCTAACATGGAACTGTATACTCACATGTGATTACCCAGAGCATAAAACCTATGACCCCATTCCCATCAGTGCAGTTCCCAAGAGCACACCAAGCACAAGCATCACAATGAGACTATAAGGCAGGGGAATGGAAATCCAGAATCTGTAGTTAGATCTAAGGGATGAGAAATATTTTGTACAAGATATAAAGTCCTGACATCGTTTTCATTCAAGAGAGAAATGAGTGTAGAGTGTTGCGATATATTTTATTGTCCTTGGTAATGATAGCATATCAGCAGAAACAGCACATGAAGGTGTTTATTGACCACTTTCCATGATAAAGGAGATGATAAAGAACCAATAGATTATTGATAAATAAAAAAATTAGTAATAATATGAATTTTTGTTTTAATGAGTTCTAAATAGCCCTATACAGTATTCATTTTCAATGAGAAATGTTTATTGTATTAAAGTACATGGTACTTAAGAATTTAGGTCATCATTTTGGACTGTTTCTTGATGCTTTAATACATATTAATTTATAATTATCCTGATATTTTTGTACATTTTCAAACTTTAAAAAAATTAGGAATTTTTTTGGCAATAGAACTAACATAGGATGTTATTTTGTTATCTTGGACTAGTATATGATGTTCTCTTGGCTGATCCTGACATTGACCACTGATGTCACTGACCTATGGCCTCTTTAGAACACTTGCAGAGGGTTTGCAAAGGCTACAGGTAGACAGCAAGTGCACTCATCTGCCATATATCCTCACAGGAAGAAGGAAATTATCTGTAGCAACGGACAATAGGAAGTAGATGTTTTGTTTTACAAGTTAATTAATAAATCTTTTCCTACCATGCTTTGGGGGAGGGGGTAGAAGAAAGGCTGTCATGTCAAAAACTGTAATTTTTTTCTCCAAACAATAAAACTTGATTAAAGAAAAGAAAAAGTGCTCATCACCTTTAGCCACCAGAGAAATGCAAATCAAAACAACTTTGAGATACCACCTGCCTCCTGTCAGATTGGCTAAAAAAATCACAATTCTTATATAAACATTTATGGGAAGCTAATATCTTAATGATATTTTGTGATAAAATATATGTGTGATTTCTTTATGAATGTAGCAACATAGCAGACGAAAGACAGGCAGTTGAGACTTTTCTCTGTCCTCATTGTATCCACTGGGCAAGGAGCTGGAACACTGAATGACCCTTCCTGGCTGTGACTTAAAGTGACTGTTTCCTGAAAAATTGTTTCTGACATGCAACTGGCACATGCAAAAGGATAGAGATGAAGACTTATTTCTTTCAGTATTAGGAAGAGCAGATTCTCATTAGCAGAAGAACTGCCAGGCACCTGGCCCAGGCAGATGGACCTAATGAGAGAAAAAGCTCATGGTTTCCTATATGTTACTGGCAGTGAGAATTCCTTTTTGTGGTATGCCCAGTTAAATTTTCTTTTATAAAAATTGTAATAGATTACTATGGATATAATTATGGCTTTAACTACACTTTACAACAACCATTCTGTTGTTCCTTTGTTTATTTTTTAAATTATGAATAAAGTCATAATTTTTATCTATGTCTCTTGTTCAAACTCCCTTTCCCCTCTTGCCCTGGATATGCTGAAGAGGCAGAGGCAGGTGGATCTGGGTTCCTTTGTTTCTTTTTGTGCTAATCTTTTTATCTTTATTTTTATTTAAAAAGGTTTTAACCATACCTCCCACTGCTCCTCCTCCATCCCCTATCCCAGTCCTCCCTCAGCCTCCCCTGCACTTTGTCCCCCCATCTATTCCACAAGGAGGGCAAAAAACCCCAAGGTGAGTCAGTTCATCTGGCATATCCAGTTGAGGTAGGTCCCATTCCCTTTTGCCAGTGTCAAGACTAAGGTGTTGAGAAGATAATTCTTTTAGGTGATCTCTTTTCCTACCAATTTAGACTTGCTTTTTCTAGCCAGTAAGATGCCCTTTAATATGTAACTCTTATGGCATATTCTGTAGGTTTCAAAAAATGATTCATATAGAACCTAAAAATCTGTATTATTAAAATATTCCTTCTTCAAGGCTGTTTGGAAAAGAAACTACTCCTGTTTTCTTTTAAATGTTTTTAGTTTCTTCTCATCCAGAATGAAAATTTGCTAGTCATGAATATGTATAATGTGTCTGAGCCTTCCCAACTCATTTACTAATAGAACTATTAGGTGTATTCTAGATGCTCAAAACCAAATGGACCTGAAAGAACATTTACAACGGTCTTCAGCAATTATTTCAGTGTTTCAACATAACCAGGCCTAGATATTTAGATTTTAACTCACAGTTATTGTCCAGTTAATATGCTAATCAATACATATGTTGGTCAATTATTTCAAAATTTGTTGGGTAATGTTCTGAACTGGATTCAACAGACATACTAAGAACCTGGTTTGATAACTCCAGAATGGTACCAATAGTCAATACTCATTAGTGGTTTGCTCTAAATGGGGCTCCACTCAAAGTACTTTCTATAGTTCTAGTGATGTGATTAATACAAAGTGAAGAGACAAGTACTGTTAAAGTAGTGATAGCACTGCTTTAGAGATGAGGCATTAGGATCCTCGAACTCAGGGAAATTAGACCATGAATTAATAGGTTTTATTTTGTACTTTATGATGTTTTCATAATGTATATCATGTACTTTATTTGATTATCTAAACTGTACAATTTGTTTTCACCCATGATAAAATATGCTGGAAAGAAAGCTTATAATACAAAATTCTAATTGTAAAAAGAAATGGTCGTTTTAAAACAACTGCTCTAACATTATTCCCCCAAAACAAATCTATAAAGGAAAACATATTACCCATGACAAAGCTCATTTGACTTGTTTAGACAAATCATGTAGAACTCAATAGAGTATGTAGTAGACAGAAGTATCCTTGCCCCACCAGAAACTCTCAGCTGCTTCTCAAGTAACTGACTCAGAGGCTTAATATTATAGTAACTCTGGGCCAGTAGTTTAAGCATATTACTATCTAGCTTTTATACTTACATTAACCCAAAATTCAATTTATGTTTAGTCATGTGGCTTGGTACCTTTGTTCACTGCAGCATTCTCATCTTGCTTCTACATTTGGCTTGCATCTACTGCTCTGCCTTTTCTCTTCCCAGAATTCTCCTAGTTTGATTTTGCTCCACCTGTACTTCTTGCCTCTCTACTGAACCAATAAGCATTTTATTAAACCAATATGAATAACAAGTCTTTATGGCATAGAAGAGCATTATCCCACAAGGGTGCCTGGATAGAAGAGTCAAATTGAGTTATGCTTTCATAATTAAATAATGGACACAGACATAGAACAAGCACTTCATAAATGATAACTAAATAGATACTACACACAAAAGGATATTTTCTCAACATCACTAGGCATTAGAGACATGCTAGGTGAAACCATGATGAAATACCTGAAAAACATCTGAGTAGTTGAACAGAAAGTTCCTGACAATAATGAGTATTGATATAGATGTCTATAGTATTAGAAATTCTAGTATGTTGCTGAGCAAACAAATTGTCTGAACTACTTGAGAGAACTTTCAACATACACTGGAATTAAGCTTGCTCATAGTCAGTTGCCCAACAGTTTGGTTTATAGCTATATTCTCAAGATGAGTAAGTGCATATTCCCATTAAAATTACCTGCCAACTTTTGTTAGAAGATACAAGACAGAATAGCTTACAACCAGAAGTGATGTGAATAGACAAGAGAACGGGCAAGAAAAGGAAAACCAGAAGTAAGTACAAAACCAACATGACTACATCTCAGAGGATGAGATTTTCTAAAAGCATCCAGTCATTAGAGAACACATGCTATAAAATGCTACTTAAGCTAATTCAAGAAGAGAAAATCAAATGGCTTGAGAAGCTTTAGATTTTATCTTTTATGTTTTATGTATTTTAGAGAAAAGTTTTATTACTATATGGATTTTTTAGCTATTCTGAATGTTTTGCTTTTTTATATAAAGTTTCATGTTGATTTCCAAAAAACAATAAAAAAAATTGTGAATACCTCTGAGGGCAGAATAGGAAACAGAACTTTCAGAGGGTACTGAAGTGCTTTATATCTTGATCTACAATGTACATATAAGGAAAGGATGCAACTTTTATTTGTGCATTTTAATTTATACTTTATATATTTCTCCAGTAAAAAGGTAAAGAAGGGACTTCTCTGGAAAATGTACTCTATATGATAGAACAGAACACTTTTGCTCTTTTCATTGTTTTATATTCTTTTCACATGGCACAATCAATACAGTTTTTCGGTATTTGCCTTATGAGATTACCACACATTATTACCTTCAAATATGGCAAGCCATTGTCTACTACCTTCCCTAAGCATATCTGCTAGGTATGTCTTATCTCTCAGTAAAACAACAGAAAATTCATTAATGGCTGGTTTTCTTTTCTTACCACCAACACAAGTGTTAAAGGCAAGCAAATACTAGGGTGTGGAGGAATGGGAGTTTCAACAGAAACTATATGTGAAAACAGCATACGGAAACTTAGTACTTTGTATGCTAAGTTTTAAACTAAAACAATAAAAGTTACACACACGTAAAATGTGTCTCTGCTTCCTGTGGACTTGTTGTCATCTTATGGAGATGCAAAGGGAAAGTTGTACATTGTTGGGAAAGCAGTTACAAACTAGTCTTCCTACTAAGAGGACTAATAGAATGGCTAAATATACAAAACTCCCCTCTGAAATATTCTCTGGAGAAGTCATCACTTGACAACTATTTTTACTATGAATATTTTCACATATTTAATAGTATTTCTTTTTTATTGTAATAGCTCTGTCAAGTAATATAACTTAAAGCTACCCAGAAGTGTTTACATTAAAGGTAAAAAGAACAAATAAAGCCAGTGAGTGGAATTCACTTAAATAATATTGAGCTTTCCTTCTGTTTATATAAAACAGTTATTGTGGTTGAATTTTCCAAGCATTTTAAGAGTTTGCAATTTTTTAAAGTAACAGAAGACTTGGAATTGCTAAGAGTACACATTACTTGAGGGGTAGAAGACACAGATACATGGTGGTGGGCAGAACTGAAGAGTTAACTTGGACTAGGTCTCTCACACTAAAACCTAAAATAGCAAAACATTGTCACTAGGTACAGAAGAACACAAGCAACTTCATTACATGAGAAAAGGTATAAGCTATGCATGATTTAACCTAAACAATCAAATGTTGAAGATTTATTTTCCTGTGATGTGGAATTTTCATTAATGGAAAATTATCCATTTTCCTCTAGTTACCCTAGTTATTCATTTCATAAATACACATTGAAGATCTGTTTAATATCAATCTCTGTGTTATACTAAGAACACAATAACTTCCTGCTTTATAAAATTATGCTTTATACTTTCATATTTCTCAGTATTTGGGACATGGTTACCATTAAATTCCCTGGGAAAAAAAAATTTGGATAATTCCCTGAGGAAGATTGGAACAAGTTTAGATGAAGAAGACATAAATTGCCTTTGCAATACATACTATAGAAAACTTCATGTGAAAATACATAATTCTAGACTCCACAGTAATATTAAAGATAGTTATCATAACAACTGGCTTGACCATGAGCATATATGGTCAGTAAGAGACTCAGATCCAAGGATAGATTTAACCTTGAACTCCTTAGAAGTTGTACAAGACTGCTTCACTAGAAATTTTAGGATGTATGTAAGTACTCTGCAAATGCTCAATGAGTATCTGTGTTGCAAAGGGTATTATCTAAGCCAGTGGTTCTCAATCTGTGGGTTGTGAGCCCTTTGGGCTTTTTTATAGGGGTTCTCTAACACCATAGGAAAACACAGATATTGTTAAGAGTACCAAAATTATAGCTATAATATAGTAATGAAAATAATGCTATGGTTGGGAGTGTCACTACATCATGAAGCACTGTATTAAAGGGAAACAAGCATTAGGAAGGTTGAGAACCACTGTTCTCAGCATATTGTGACCATGGCCTTCAAATTATATATGAAATGGATCTTTCTAATTTAACTATTAGTATCAGCAAATTTTGTTAGTCCAAACAAAAATACACTATAGCAAAAGGGAAGATATTAGACATTTCTGGGAACCCATATTTATTCCAGGTATTGTGGATGGAATTAATAAATATTATCCTTTTTTCTTTATACTCTAATTATAAAATGCAAATAAAGTTTGGCATGAGTATGTATGAATATACAGTAACTTTATGAGTCTGAAATTATATTTTCTGTATGTGGATACTAAATATACAATTACTTTCACCTTGGTGAGTGGGTACATATGGTATTAAAGAGAATATCATTATGTTAAAAAGGGATTCAAACTGTAGTCATTGAAAATACCTTCAAACTGAAGGTCTAGCTAAAAGTAGACTAGTTACAGTGGACATTTTCCTGGCACTATGTTCTATTTTTACCACCACACTTGCAGAAATTTCTGACAGAGTGTCTTACATACAGTGTCCTCAACCCCACAGAAACAACAGATGAAGCAGCTTTGCTATATTTTTACCTTAAAAATGCCACTTGAATAAACCTTACGTCAGAGCAACTGTGTGCAGAGGACAACTGTACTACTGTACTAGGAGTTGACAGCTCTGGCAGTGAGACTCTATTCTTTGTCTAGTAAACTTGCTCTAATTACTTCCATTTTCTGTAAAACAATTATAACTGTGCTTACCCTGCTGATTGCCCATATTTCTTTTAATAGAGAAAATAATGAAGAATGCAAAGAAAATGTGAAGAGTATAGACATTATATAAAAATAAAGTAGACATTATATAAAAACAAAGCATTATTAATGAGGTTAGTCTATATTATTTCCAGAGCAGAGATATTATGTATTTTCCTTCCAATGTTTTGAGTTTTAGTCTTGTTTTTTTAATTGTATTTTTGTGGCTCTTGTTTTCAGAACTATATGGAAATCAACATTTACGTACTTTAATATGTTTACTATTATAAATTTATCCCTTATGAACCTCATGAGAGCAATTATGCACTATAATTTAGAGTTTTTCACATTTTATTAAGGTAATACTGTAGTATATAAAATATATTACATATTATTTACTCCTAGTGGGGCTTGGGGAAGACCCTGTAATCAAACACCTTTATATTTCTTTGGAAAATGGTAGAAATATCCACACTCAATATGATATTTGAAGGCTATAATTAGTCTTCCATCAGTTTCCAGTAGGCTTTGCTGCCAAATGAGATACAGGAAACTTTTGGTTTTCAGAGTTTGAGATATTTTAGAAATTTAGATAAGCGATTTTATTTACACATTCTCAAAAGTATTAATTAATTGTGTGTCTAATTAACTCTGTATCCCACCTCAATTTTAGATACTTTATGATATGACAACTATACCTCTATTGAATAGGTGTCTATCTACCCTGCTCATCATTATTTATTCTGGAGATAGCTTTTTTTTCTTCTTTGGTCTACTGCCTCATTAACAACATGGTGGAATTCTGGGCAGCCAAGTGTATTTTGGGGTGTGGTGTGACTGTGTGACTGTGTGATTGTGTGTGTATCTGTGCATTTGTGATTATGCTCCCTTGAGAGAAATTTCTGGATGAACAGAGGACCTAAGGTTACCATATGACTTAGTTAATCAGGGGTTCTGTTGAGGATACTATATAATGTTTCATCATTATCTATTTTTAGGCTCCCTCAATCTATGAGTTTCTTAGACTTTACTTTTCTCCTCTATTCATTTTTTTGATGACTTTGATAGTTTTTAGAATTAGCTTAGAAATTTTTTAGAATGTCTCTGAATTTAGAGTTATCATTTTTTCTCATGTCTAAACCAAGATTATAGACTTATGGAAATACTACTGAAGTAAGTGCCTTTCCCATCACACTCCATCATATCACATCCCATTTTATTGACATGGCTCATCACTAGTGGAGGTAGTGCTAAGCACATCTTTTCATTCTGTACTTTTCTCCTTTCTATATTTTAACAAAATTAAGTTTTTGAGACAATCTCACTAAGTAGCACCAATTGTCATGGAATTCACTATAGAGACCAGGCTGGCCACCAAATCACAGAGCTTGGACTGCCTCCAACTCGAGAGTGCTGAGATTAAAGTGTATATATCACTGCCCCTGGATGGAATGGAATTGTTATGGGAAGTCCTCACTCTATCAGAAGATATGATTTACTCTTTTAGAAAATAATGTTTATAAAATGATTTGACAATCATCTACATGAGATACTTGTTTCTAGTCTTTCAGTAAGTTTTCCATAACATATAAGATATAGTTTCAGTAATTAGTATGTAATATGTGATCAGCATAGTTCTATGGATATTATGTTATATTGCTTGTAAACAATACTACTTTATTTTGTTTTTTGAATATTTCCAGGTTTGGTCAATGGAAATTTATTCAGTTGAATTCTATGACCCACCATTATCACATTTTGTTACTGTTGTTTACTTTAGTTTAAGTCAATCTCAGATTGGCTAACATGAAGCAGGAACAGTATTTGTATTGTATATGTGTGGCTGGCACTTCTTTTTATTCTCAATTTAAACTTCTGTGTTTGGTCCCCATTGCTTGGGAATAGGAGAAAGACTACCAAAAACAATTTTATAGGAAATATTTCCAATAGACAGGACAGGAGACATATATTTTATGTGATCTAATTCACAAAAATAACAAAAGAACACTTTTTTTGAAAGGTACATTTGCTTGCTTTTTAATATTTTGAAGTCTACATTATACGTTCTATCTGTATTATATAGTGTATTTGTTTTTGGACAGTGAAGCATTCTTTGGTTTTCTATTTCCTTTAACTGATTTGCTGACATTTCTTAACTAAAAAAAAAAAATAACCATACTGCTCATAAGCTATGACCTAAGCAATGTCACAGACTTAGGGGTTATATAATCAGACCCTACTGATGGATGGTGCCACTTTTTGCTCCTAGGAGCTCTCTATTTAAGGACTTTGGTCCTACCATCTGATATATGTACATAGTCAGAATCCATGTTTATTTGCTGTTTGGCTGTCTTTATTCATTTTGTTAATAGATATGAGAGATGTGAGATGAAAATTTGGAATTTCTCTCAGCAGTTTCTTCCCTGAATGTAACTATGTACATTTGCTACATAGTTAATAGAACACAAGCATTTAACTTATTTTCTAAAACTTTAATATTCATTGAATGTCACGTTGATTTGATTCAAACTCATTTAATTATTTCTTCCAAATTTCATGCAAAATATATTCAAACACAAAGACTAATTCACTTAATTAACCTTTTGATTAAAAATAACACCCCAGTACTTACCTATATAGATTTTTTTCCCTGAGATGGACTGTGGAGAATTGCAACTTAGAACCTGTATTTTAAGTGGCTAGTAATTATGGTCAAATCTAAATGATGAGAGAATTAGGGGAATTAACCTATGTACAATTACAAGATTTTTTTTTTACCAAATCCTTGCCAAAAAACAAAGTAGTTAATCTTATAAGTAGTGAACATTTCTACTCTTTGTCAATAGACTGGTCTTTAAACCATTTTAAATTTTAAGTATTTTGCTGAAAAATTCCAGTGGTTTGGGCTGAAGTGTGTGGTTTTCTTTATTAACCCTATAAGCATTTTTCCTCTGCTACCAGGTTCCTTCTCTACGGTAAGAACAATGAGGGCCCAACTGTAACTAGTAGGTAGTAATTGTCTAAAATATAAGTCATGTCTAGTGTGTGGGGCAAGACAAGTATAAAGACAAGTAGAACAGAAAGGAGACTAGAACTGAGGGCCAAAGAGATGGTTAGCAGATTTACAGAAGATCTTACCTCCCTCTGGGTTAATGTGAGGAGTTTACCCTTCTTATTTTTCGGCTTCATGACTTGATATAATCAACTCTATAACTGAACAAATGACCCCCATTTCTTCCCAGATCTTTAGTGCTCACCAATCTATTACTTATTTCAGGTTTTCTCCCCTCATTCCTAATTACTGAAATCCTTCTATTAATATATCTACTAAAAGACTGTTGCCTACATTAAGTTATTCATTATATTTACAAATCATGTATTGGTATGCAAATCTCTTTTCTTTGATATTCCATACTATTTTTTCTCATGTCTGTGACACTTCTATTGTTCTGTCTCCATTTTTCTTATTAGATAAGTTTTGCTGCGATCCATTATTTGTTTACCCATTGTCTATACCAGTCTTTAAGCAACAACTACAGAGATAAGTGGTGGCAGCAGGCACCTTATGGCTTGTAAAACTAAGCCATTTGCTTTCTGGATCTTTAAAGTTGATGTTTGCTGACTTGTATTCTTGGTCATAAATCCATCCTGATGAAGAAACTATCTTAGTTGTTTTTTTTCAATATTCTGTCTTAGTTATGGTTTCTGTTGCTGTGAAGATACAACATGATCATGGCAACTGTTAAAATTGGGGTGGCTTACAGTTCAGAGGTTTAGTCCATTATTGTCATGATGGGACATGGCAGTGTGCAGGCAAACATGGTGCTAGAGAAGGAGCTGAGAGTTCTCTGTCTTGATCCGATTGCAACAAGTAGTAAACCAGAGCACTGGGTGTAATGTAATATATGAGACCTCAAAGCTCACCCCACAATGCCACACTTCCTTCAATAAGGACATAACTATTGTAACAAAGCCATGCCTCCTAATAGTGCCTCTTCCTATGAGCTTATAGGGGCCAATCACTTTCAAACTACCACATTTTAACACATTTGCCTACCATAGTAGGTGTATCTTGACTAGTCACTGAAGCATAACAGTGACTGTCTGACAGCATCCACAGGAGCAGGTATGAAAATCTGATATGTGAATTGTAGCTGCTGAACAGGAGATGTAGGTCGTTTCCTCAAAGAAGTTAACAAGAAGTTTAATTTAAAAGAAATCTGAAGCAATTAATAAGTCTAAACACATTAGAATATGTTACTTTGGAACAGATCATTTGATGAAATATCTTTTAGAGTAAAATTGATTTCTCCTTTAAGATACAAATATTTATGTATATGCATGTCAGTTATTAATTCCTTCATAAAATTTGTTCTTAGGCTTTGAGTAAAAAAAACTATGTATTTAATAAATTCATTCTCCATTTGATTGAAACAGCCATATTTTAACATTTACAAATTCATGCCATTTTCAATAATTATTTCAATTATCTAAATTGTCATATTCCATTTATTTCCATTCTGTTAATGTGCCAAATTTTATAACCAAAGCAAACATTAAAAATTATGGCAGTGACTTCTATTTCTTGTAAAGATAGAATAATAGAGATCGGATTTACTCTTTATCATGGAAAATAGCTAGGCTCATCACTATAATGCCAATGCAAATATGGCCCTTTATCCTGAATTAAAACAAATCTTGAATGTGCTAAAAACTAATTTTAAAACATTAGGTATCAAGAAAAAAGACAGTGATCTTTGAAACATGGAGAATATTGAGCCAGTCCTATTGTTGCACCAGCTTTTCTGTTTTTAAAGTCTTTTCAGGCCATGGTATTATTAGGGAGTATTTAAACAAAGTCCAATAAAATCTCAGAACCAAGGGAAAGGCTTAGGAGCTGACAGAAACTATAGTCATGTGTCAGGATATCAAAATGGAAATTTTGTGGGAGGGCGAGAACCTCCAGAAATCTATAGAGAGTTTTTATAGAGAATTCAGCTAACAAGGAACATGGAAGTAAGAAAACATAACTAAGGTGGGGAGAAAAACAAGCAAAAAAGAATTAAAATAGTATAGTAAGAGTAAGTCATTGGGTGTTAAATATATAGAAAGAGTATTATTTATCAGACAAATATTAATAACAAGTGGACCAAATGTCAGTTTATATGTTCACAATAAGAAAGCCTTTTGTGTTAGCTACTTCTGTGTCTGTTCTCAATCTACACTTAAGATACATTTTCTTACTTTATAATTTCCTAAATTTACTAGTTCAATCCAAATTCAAATTCTTCATCTAGAAATGTCATCCCCACTGGTTAGCTTCCATAATTCTGAAGGTGCTATGCACATTACTGGAAGAAAGAAGTAATCACTGATTACTGAACCCTGAAAGCTGCTTTAATGACTGGCCTGGAAAAACATGCCCATTGATATAATAGTGGCACAAACATCACTGGAGTAATCAACTACTTTCTGATTGGATTTAACTCTCACTCCATGAGGAAACTAAGAGCTGCCACCATTGCTTGGCTAAGAACCTATAGTTAGTCATTTCATATGCTTTAAGGGAAAATCTACTTACTATTACTCTGCCAAATGGAGAGGATTACTATTTATGACTTAAAATTATACTCATAAATAAACACCATCTCTCAACCCTCATGTTAGAAGCTGCTGTTTTTCATAGATGATGATTAGCCCAATGATCCACTACTGGCCAAGGTGAAAGGAATAAGAGACTGCAGAATATTCTAAACTAAATGGAACATATATACCACACACCCAGCTTCCAAGGTTCATTGTAGAAGAGGAGGAGAAAAGAGTATAAGGACCAGAGCCAGTGGATTATTGCCTACAAGAAAACAGTATCTCCTACGTGGTAGTAGCTGCACATATGAACTCACAGTGGTTTTGACAGCATAAACAAAGCCTGTGAAATGCAAAACCAGACCAAATTGGAGCATTAGATTAGAGTAAGACACAAAATCCCACCCCTAGTCATGAAGCCATTGGTAATTGTAAACTGTTAGAATCAGGAAAGAGAGTTGTCACTAATAGTTAAGCCCTTGGTAAGCTAATCATGACCCAGTGGAAGAACCTTTAGGCATCACAAATTGACTGGGCTGGGCTTAAATTGCTGGGGAGGAAATAAGGAGATGGGGAGAAGAGAGGGGTGGGAGGGGAGGGGAGTTTAAACAAGGGGATACATGGATAAAAAATGAGACTTTATTCAAAAATAAAATAATTTAAAAGGTAAATGGGTATAGTGGGGAAGGTGGTTTAATTGTGCGGAGTACGGGAAGTCAATACAGAATGAAAGGAAGGAAATAGGGTAAAAATAACACAAAGTATATCTGAAACAGCCATAAGGAATCATATTACAGTTTATTTCCTTAAAATTACATGTAAGTCTATGTGTATCTATATAAACATATAGGTTAAGTAAAGTTATATTACTTAGGCTGACAATGCTTCCCCAAACATCCATAGCCTATCTAACAGAAACCCAGTATCAGGCATGAAAAATCCTCATTCAAGTATCAGGGGGAAATCAATTGATTCTCAAAACAATATAGGTTATTGCTGTTACCCTTGGTTTTCTGCCAGAGACACAATGCACTTCAGACATAAGATTCAGAGATCCCAAGATGTTACTTATATGTATCCTCTCTGAGGACTAGATTTCCTAGTACTAGAAGGTGCTTTGTAAGCTTTCATACTAGAGAACCAATCAATAGTCCTATTCAGTTATGGTATCTATGAACCAAATGATGAGCAACAAGGTGCAACAATCCTAAAGGTACAATAGTGGTACTCACATTTTGGAGGTCACCAGTAACTTTTTAATTGGACTTACAGCCCATTCAATAGGAATGAAATCATACCTTGTACTGGAAGCCTAACAAATGATCTAGGACTGACTAGTGAGGTCATGGAGAGCCCACTCTCACTTTATTAAATCAGCATAATATCTAACTTTATTATTTGTTGTTGTAGCCACAGATAAGTGTAGTCTTTCACCCACATCAAGGTTAGTTCTCTTGTTATAGACAGAGACCATTGCAAAAATCTATGACAATCATTATGGAGAGTTGTGGAGCCCAGTCCCAAGTGTTCTACAAAACAATGCCTTTAACTAAGACTCAGGGATGATTGCCTATGAGGTAGTGGAAACATTGTAAGAGCCAGGGGATCAGGGAGTTTTATGTAAGGCTGTGTTTCCTAGTATCAGAAGCTACACCTATAAAATGGCACCAACCTGACAGCCTTGCTGTGAGCTAAATAAAGAGAACAACATAAACATGACAAAGTGGATGGGGAAAACTTATGAGGCCTTAACCCTAGGAAAGAACTACAGACAACTAAGGAATGCTGGGAGCAGGAGAAATAGTCTTTTTCAGGGAAGAGCATACTAATTGGTTATATAATACTAAGTGGTCATCATTGAAAATATACATATAAGTAACATTATACAGACTGAACATGTTATATTTAGGAGTATACATGTATACAGATAGACATATACACATAAAACAGCAATTAATGAAAAAGAAGATAGTAATTTGAAAGAGCAAGGAGGGGTATCTGGAAGAGTGTTTTTTTTTTCCTTCTTTATTTATTTTGTATTTATCAAGAAAAAGAGTAAAATGAATTTAAAATGCTGATAAGTTAACAATAACTATGAAGAAGATAAAAATCATAAGTATGACTTATCAAGGGTGGTAATGCAAATAAGATTGCTACACATATATTTACTTTGTGTTCAGCTTTCCCTCTGAATTTTTTATTTTTCATCCCTGTATATCCTTATATAGCCTTTTGAAAGCAGGAAAGAGACAGAGAAAATGATTTAATTATAATATCAAAAAATTTAAACAAATAAATTTTAGAAAGACAATGTACTATTCAAAATGAGTAGCCTTTTATAGTATAACAATGAACTTTCTGAGATATCAGTAAAAAAAGAACTCACTCAGAACAGTATCAAAACATAAAAATGCTTGAAATAAGCCTAAACAAGAATATGAAAGAATGCTACAATGGGAACAGTGGGGGCAGAAATGAAGACACTAAAATATCTTTTGATCATATGGATATTTAGAATTCATAGGGTGAAAATGTCTACATTATGAAAATTAACATGAAATTTAATACAAACTGCATCAAAATTCCAGTAATTTTTTTTCACATAATAAAAAACAATTATGAATTTCATATGAAAAGAGCTGACAATATCAGAAGCAATTCTCAGCAGAAAAAAATGATGGAAATATCAAGACTTGGGTCTAGAAACTTAAATAACAATTCAGGTAAGTAAACTCTGAAACAACAATCTAGGTGAATAAACTCAAGATTTTTCAAAAAACGTGTAAATAGTTAATGAATTTACAGGAAGTGTTAAATATTTGTATCTATTGGGAAAATTCAAATTAAGAAACCCTTCTACCTGACTGAATGGCCATGACCAAGAAAACTTAAAAAAAAATGTTGGATAGGATGTTTAGTGAAAAGGCATTCTTATGCACTCTTTGTGGGAATAAACATTAGCCTAGAGACTATGAGATTAATATGATACTTGAGAAATTCAGATTAATTTTCCTGCTTGAAAAATGTTGAAGACCATAAAGTCACATAATGATATCCTTTCATTCTTGCTAAGTTTAATCTTAGTTATGAGAGATTCATTCTTGTTATTTGTGAGTATAGTTCATCTCATTTTGCATTGCATCGTATAAATTAGGCCAAATCTGTTTAACCATTTTATTGTTTATGATTTACCAGTTTCCTTTCCTTCAACATTTTAGTCATCACTAAATGACAGATAGTATCTTAAAACCTGTTTGGGGGCAACAGAATCACATAAGTTGTAAATTGAAGGAAATGCTGGTTTAGAGGCTTCAAGTGGAGTAAATAAATTACAACAGGCTTTAATGGAAATCTCATGAACCTTGTAAGGTATTAGTAATATGAAAGAGAAATGGAAACCTGTTTAACATTGTCTCTTCATCAACATTACTAATAAGAGTGTCAGCCGTGTACAGTGCACAGTGAAGGTAATGTGCACAGGCCAAAAATTTAGGGATACTGGCACCTAGCAAACAATTTATTTTGCAGGCAAGAATTTTCATTCATAATTAGCATGGTGTACACACTCGGATGGAAATGAGAATTCTAAGGTTTCCTTTGTTTTTTATTTTTTTAACACTAGTATTGCCTAAATACTGTATTGGTTTTGATCTTGTTTTTTTTACTTGCTAGAAACATGACCATGGAAAACTGCTTATTTCCTTTGTGTTTCAGGCACAGATTAGAGTTGTGTGTGTATCTACATACAGAAAGGTGGAGGGAAAGAGAAAGAGAGGGGTTAGAGAATTACTAATAATTTTTAAAACAAAATTTGACAAACAGGGAGCTAATTACCTGGAATTTGATTCCTCTAAAAGAGTGTGCATCTGTACCTTTGGATCAGAGCTACTATAGGAAGTCCAGATAAGGAGACTTCTGGATACCTTATCAGAAGGTAAAATGTAAACTTGTATCTAAACAAACTGGAAAAATGAGAAACACTAATGGGTGCTTGTGTCAGCACACCAAGAAACTTCCAAACTGTGGCAGTGCTGAGGAAGCAAACCTGAGGTAAAAATAGTCTGCTCGGATGGTCTCTTATCTACAAAATTATTTAATTATTTCTTCGCTTAGAAAACTGTATAAGGACTATCCACCAAAGAAAACTGAATATAAAACTACTTCTCACTATCAGAGAATTAAAACCTTATAAGAAGTATTGTTATGTGAGAATAATCTACACAGACATTATTGTTTGTGATAAAGAGCAGTCAGTTAAATAAAAATGGTGCCCTGGCCATGTGGGTTCTCTTTTATTTGCCCTGTGTCCTGGAAAAGCTTAATTGGACAGTGCTCAAAGACTAAACCACAAAGAAGTATATGCCCTGCTTGTGTGTTTAACCATCACATACTGAACATATGCTATAATGTAAGTTCTGCTTTAGGGAGTAAGCCAGATAAAAATCCTTTTCATGGAGATTATAGTTACATTGAGGGAACTGGAATGTGTAGGATAAATATAATTCAGGATACTGTTTGAACTTAATCTCATTATTTCTATCAAAAAATCCATGTGTTGAAGAAATAAATGTACCCCATGAAGTTTAGCTACATCAGGGTAGTGATGAAGACCTGCAAATGAGGGGAAGAGACAGAAAAGTCTTCACGGAGGAAGAAGGTTTGAATAAAAGTTTGGAAAAGGCAGAAAAAAATCAGTAATATGAAGGTCTAGGGGGTATATTATTAAAGGTACATGTGGCCATTGTAATGTCTCAGAGATGGAAGAAATTATCATTGCCAGGAAGCAGCAAGTAGGCCAGTATGGCTAGAGCAATGAACAAGGGTATAGATTAATAAGAGGTCAGATCAAAAGACAATAAATGAAACATTACAGATGTACTTGCTCACCATCACAAAAACACTGGTTTTTCTCTGAGTAATATGGGGTCTATAGAAGGACATTCAACAGAGAAATGCTAATCATGCCTTTTCTGGTTTGGGTTTTAGTCTTGTAAAAGCATGGGCAGACAGCTCAATCATACAATGCCAAACATCCAACTAACAGAATGATGAAGTAATAAATGAGTAGTTCAACTTCTTAACCACTGATCCATCTTTCCAGCCTGAGTAGTCCAACTTCTAAATTTTGTTATACCACAATAGAAATTAATAGAAATTAATGCATCATTGATGGCTAGCTAATATTTTCTACTATAGTATATATATCTGACATTTCTTTTAGTTTATAATTATAATGACCTTTAGATAAATGAATATACCAGCACATTATTCTTTCTGAGAAAGATGTATATTTATTACAAAGAGATATGCTAAAAAGGAAAGCCTACCCAGGAGCTAGTGAGGGCCCAAATTGCTATGCTATGCTGATTAGCAACATCCTGCTGCTTTTTGGGTAATAACAGACATTTTATAAGCAGAGGTAGGCTCTCAAGAATTGCCTAATTGGAGCTTCTTTTGGAAAACTATGAAAAAAAATTTCTAAATTTTTTTTACTAAGTTACCAGAAAGAGGTATAATTTTAAGAGTGGTTTAAATATTAGAAAGAACGGCTATTTGTAAAGTATTTCAGACTTGTCCTATAAACACTGAAACTACTATTGGTTATCTCCTTGAAAAAAAATGGTAGTAGGGAATGTGTTTACAAAGAAAAGTTTTTCATTGATTTTCAATAATATATAGATCAAGTGTTTCTTTTTCATACCCTTTCTTCTAAGAAGTCAAAAACATGGCCAAGGAAACTTTTTTTTAAGTAGCCATAGCCCTCCAACTCCATCAATAACTATAAAAGTTAACTTTGTCTCTGCAACAAGCTCTGCAAAGATTTGGTGGGTTTAGACAAGAGTCATGTGTCTATGTGCATATATGAATAAATAATTTGGTCCAGAGTCAGCTGAGTTAGTGAACTTACTCCACAGAGCTGTAGGTCGACCCACTTATTTATTTGTAGTCTATTTACAAGTGATATCAGCTCTCTGGTGCTGACATCTTGGTGACTAAAATAACTGGGGAGTGTTTCATCTTTCGAATGGGTAGTCTGGCTTTATTCATTAAGCAATGAACACAAGAAATGAAATGACTAGGACAGATCCAGCCCCGATGTGTAAATATACTTCAATTCTTCATTGAGCATTGTATATTTTACAAAACAAGTCATAGGACCGTGCACAGCTACAATCAAAACAAGAGGAGGTTATCTGCCAAGGACATATATAGGATGGAAATCACTACATGCAATTTCTTAAATATATACACGGTCTTTACCCCTAGTTGTTCTGAAACTAACTATGTAGAGCAGTCTAGTCTCAAACACACAGAAATCTAACTGCCTCTGCTTCCCAAGTACTGAGATTAAACATGTATGTCCCGGTGCCATTTTTGCAAAATGTTTGCCTCATTGTCTTTCATATCATTGTTAAAGACCGAATTCTTGTTCCTACTTTTCTATACCCTCAGCATTCAAGAGAGGGCCTCACATTATATCGTGTGTACCA
This sequence comes from Sigmodon hispidus, assembly GCA_004025045.1. Taxonomy (NCBI): domain Eukaryota; kingdom Metazoa; phylum Chordata; class Mammalia; order Rodentia; family Cricetidae; genus Sigmodon; species Sigmodon hispidus. The sequence goes on from PVIH01010600.1 coordinate 34,671, forward strand.
CAGTAGTTCATCATTCTATATGCTCCAAAGAAGAACCAAAGACATTTGTAGTTTCTGAGCCAGAGTTACTGATTTTAACAAAATATAACAAGAAATATTTCAAAAGAATCCTGAGCCTCAGTATCCCACCCCTCAAGCAAAAGAAAACCAACCATTTGAGTCTTAGAAGAAGTTGAAGAAGCACTGTCTGAGTAACTTCTTCCACTGTCAGATTCACTGCAAAGGCTGTCAGCAATATTCTTAAACTAAAGTGCCAATGGCACTCCAGCTCTGTCCCCAGAGAATTCACACACGTCATCTCCTTGCATATTTTTATCACATATTTCCTACATCAGTGGTTCTTCAATTTGCTGTGGCTTGAGAAATGGCAGAAGGGAAAATTTATGAACTCCCCCATATATGCAGACATCTGGATAAATCTGGCAAGGCCCTCAGATCACTTTGCCAAAGCTTAGTTTTTCTATGCTTAATATTTTAACCCAGGACATCAAAAGTACTGATTACTTAGAAAACAAATCTGTTTTTAATCCCTCTTTAATATACTACTATGACCTATCACTGATTATTCCAAATAGCTTAGGTTATTCCTGACTCTAAAACAAACATGCAGTCATATCTTATTTAAAACTGTAGTATCACTTTTACTGCCTTCAGTTGCTCTAACTGCAGTCTCTAGTTAGAAGCATTCTAATGGGGACTAAACCAAAATAAAGCATGGAAAGACTATGGTCTCTTTTGTTTTAAATTCTAAACTTGTACTGAGTTTGGCATCTGCTTGAAATAGTCCATCTGGCCTTAGTTGGCCCAGATGGCTGAGAACTAAGATGGAAATGTACTTATGTAGAAAATGAAGCATCCTAGTTAATAATGGCTAAAGACAATGCCTTTGCATCGTTTCTCCAAATAAATAGTGTGAACTTCTCAGTGGTACCCAAACACCTGGGTCTCCATACTTGTTCCCTACTTATGTGTACTTTCATCTCTGGACTATAGCCACAAATGACAATTCAAAAATATGTTGGTCATAGCTTCAAATTGTCCTGCTATAATCACAAACATGAAACAAAGGAAAATAATTATTTAACCTTCACAGGATATCAAGTCTGCCTGATATCTCATAGTCTTCTATTCAATTCACCCTGCTATTTTCCTATGGATTGGAAAAGAAATAATCCACCCAGCCTGTAGTCAGCCTGCAGGGCTTTCACACTTGAAATGGTTAGAACATTGTCAGTGGAACTATTTCTTAGATGTTGGCAGAGATGTTTATTTCAAAACGAACTGGATAACTTCAAATGAGAAAGTACTTATGTTATTTGATTTATTTTTTTTTTTGTATTTAGGGGAGGGACTGAACTTCTGAAAAAACAAAAACAAACAAACAAACTAAAATAAAATAAACTTTCTATTAGCAGGAATGCAGAAAACTAACTTGAAATCAATAAATATAACTTTCTTAATTGTAAAGAGTTTGAAATTCGTGAAACATGCTGGAAACTTGCCCAGACCTTCTCTCTTAACACCTCTCTAAACACCCTATTTTATGTTTTGCATGAATATTATGAGTAAAAAATTCTCATTGCCTAGAATGACCTTTACCTCTTCCTCCTCCCTTACCTACTTTATGTTTTTCATACACTCACCTCAGTTTCCTCTTCTGCCTTTAGGCCATTTACCCAATAATGACCTTGCTCCCTTTCTTTGTCTTCCTTTGTTGCTCTGTCCATCACTGCTGTTTACTAGCTTAGACATTCTCTTTAATATGTTATTATATTCCATATTGTTTAATCACCATCATTACAAAAGACTATTTCTGCACTACTAGATTATAAGACCCCAAAGTTAAACATGTGTTGTGTTTCCTTTGATACCTGCATGATGCAAGGCCCGAAGAAAATACTCAATAAGCATTAATAAAGTAAAGTAAGTGGTGATTGAATCATCACTTAAATGATGCCCAAAATACAAGTTTGCTATTTTTAATACTGTTCATAAATTTACTATTTATTACTCACCTACTACCAAGTCATAGATACGAGAACATTGGCCTAATCAATGAAGTTCTTGCTTTCCTAGAAATAAAGTCTTAACTTAAGAATGCTTATTTCTAGGTGTTATTGTATATCAACAGAAACATCTGTTGCCTCAGAATTAATTAATTAGTTAATTAGTTAATTTGCCTCAGAATTTCTAAAGTATTATATACAGGATCATTGTTCATATCTGGGAAGGGGCATGGTTTGACTAAGAAGAGCATATACTGTCTAAAAATGATTATACTTTCTACCTTATACCAAGGATGACACTAAGAGACAGAGTAAAGTAAGTGTCCAGAAGCCTAAAGGGCCTCAACATTAAACAAAGAATTGTAGGAAACAAAGGATCATTGATAGCAGAAAAAAAATAGTCTTCTCTAGGGAAGAACACATCAATTAGTTATCTAATACCAAATGGTCAGCCCTAAAAATATACATACAGGCAATCTTCATACAGACTGAGCAGGTTATATTTAGGAATATATATGTACAATTAGAGAAAAAAAGAAGCTGTGGATTTGAAAGAGAGAAATGCACTATATGGAAGGACTTGGAGGGAGAAGGTAAGGAAGAAATGATGGAATTATTCTATAATCTCAAAAGTAAAAGAAAAAATGAGAAAGTGGAAACAATTAATTGAGGTAATAAAATTTGGGGGTGGTGTCGGTGCTGTGGCATCCCTCCTGTTTTAAAGATGGGAGAAGCTATTTCACTCTGACTCTTCTGATAGAAGAGACTGGTACATTTTCCAAATATCATGTATTTGCTGAGTTGCTGGAATTACAATAAGTTTCCAAGGTTCAGAAAGAAAGATTTTGAAGAATATTTCTGAGAACCTCTCATGGTCCTCAGTATTTTCAGGTTTGTATGAAGATGATAAGTTAGCTAGAATATCAACATGGGGTAAAACCACAAAGATTAATAGTTGGTTAACTTGTTTTTAGCAAGGCAAGAATATCTTAGTTCTTTTTTTTACAATATATGTTAACATGCTACTTTTTAAATATGAATAAAGATTCATTTTTATCTATATATACCCTTGTTCAAACTCCCTTTCCCTACCACCCCTCCCAGTCACTTTCTCATCTCCCCATCTCCTTATATCCTCCCCAGAAAGGGCAGAAAGGTCCCAAGGTCCCACGTTCAGCATTCACTCCAGGCAAAACTGTTTTCCTCATCCCAAAATCAAGACTGGGTTAAGAGTTCCTCTGGAGATAATGGGTTCCAAGATGTCAGTCCAAGGTGTTTCAGATCCCAAGCTGCTCGTTCAGTGGTTGTGCTTTGCAGCTTGGGTAAGCTTTGATTTTTTGTTTAGAGTCCACTAATGAGTGAGTACATCCCCTACTTATCCTTCTGGGTTTGTGATACCTCACTCAGGAGGATATTCTCCAAATCCATTCAATTGCCTGCAAATTTTAGAATATTAATTTTTCTTACTGCTGAGTAGTATTCCATTGTGTAGATGTACCACAGTTTGTTAATCCATTCTTCACTTGAGGAACATCTAGGTTGTTTCCAGGTTCTTGCTATTACAAATAATGCTGCCATGAACATAGCTGAGCTAATGCTTTTGGAGTGCGAGTCTTTAGAAGTGGTATTGCTGGATCCTTGGGCAGATTGATTCCCAGTTTTCTGAGAAACTGCCATACTGCCTTCCAGAGAGGCTGAACAAGCTTACACTCCCACCAACAATGGAGGGGTGCTCCCTTTGCTCAGCAACCTCTCCAGCATAGGCTGTCATCTGTGTCTTTTATTTTAGCCAATCTGATAGGTGTCAGGTGGTATCACAAAGTTGTTTTGATTTGCATTTCTCTGATGGCTAATGATGTTGGGCACTTTTTCAAGTGCCTTTCAGCCATTTGTAATTCTTGTGCTGAGAATTCCCTTTTTAGTTCTGAACCCCATTTATTGATTGGGTTATTCAAGGTTTTGGGCTCTAGTTCCTTAAGCTCTCTATATATTTTAGAGGTCAGTCCTCTGTTACTTGCAGGGCTGGTGAAAATATTTTCCCATTCTGTAAGCTGTTATTTTGTCTTATTGACTGTGTCCTTTGCTTTACAGAAGCTTCACAGTTTCAGGAGGTCCCACTTATTGATTGTTGTTCTTAGTGTGTGCTAATGGTACTATATTTAGGAAGTAGTCACCTGTGCCAATTCATTGGAGGGTATTTCCCACTTTCTTTTCTATCAAGTTTAAAGTGTCTGGGATTATGTTGAGGACTTTGTTCCATTTGGATTTGAGTTTTGTGCAGGGTGATAGGTTTTGATCTATTTGCATTTTTTTACACACTACCATCCTGCTATGCCAACACCAACTGTTAAAGATACTATCTTTTTTCCATTGAATATTTTTGGCCTCTTTGTCAAAGTTCAAGTGTTCACAGGTTTTTGGTTTAATGTCAGGATCTCCAATTTGATTCCATTGATCTACAAGTCTGTTTTTATGCCAGTATCAGGCTGTTTTTATTACTATAGCTGTATAGTATAAATTGATGTCAGGGATGGTGATGCCTCCTGAGGTACATTTATTGAGAAAAATTGTTTTGGCAATCCTGGTTTTCCTGTTATTCCAAATGAAATTGAGTATTGTTCTTTCAATGTGCTTAAAAAATGTGTTGGGATTTTGGTGGGAAGTGCCTTGAATCTGTAGATTGCTTTTGGTAGGATTGCCATTTTTACTATGTTGATCTTACCTATCCAGAAACATGGGAGAGCTTTCCATGTTCTGATAGTCCTCTTCAATTTTTTTTCAGTGATTTAAAATTTTTGTCAAATGGATCGGTTACTTTCTTGGTTTTAATTACTCCAAGATATTTAATGCTATTTGCAACTATTATAAAGGATGATGTATCCCTTATTTCTTTTTTAGCTCTTTTATCTTTAGTATATAGGAGGACTACTGATTTCTTTGAGTTAATCTGGTATCCTGCTACATTGTTGAAGGTTTTTATCAGCTGTAGAAGTTCCCTGGTAGAATTTTGTGAATCACTTACATATACGATTATATCATCTGCAAATAGAGATAGTTTCACTTCTTCTTTTCTAATTTTTATCTCCTTAATCTTCTAGTGTTCTCTTATTGCTTTAGCTAAAACTTCAAGAACTATGTTGAATAGATAAGGGAGAGAGGACATCCTTGTCTAGTTCCTTAGTTTAGTGGGATTGCTTTGAGTATTTCTCCATTTAGTTTGATTTTGGCCATCAACTTCTTATAAATTGCCTTTATTATACTTAGGAATTTTCCCTGTATTCCTGATCTCTCCAGGACTTTTATCATAAAGGAGTGTTGGACTTTGTCAAAGGCTTATTCAGCATCTAAGGATATGATCATGTGGTTTTATTCCTTTAGTTTGTTTATATGATGGATGACATTTACAGTTTTCTGTATGTTGAACCATCCCTGCATTTCTGGAATGAAGCCCACTTGATCGTGGTAGATGATATTTTTTTTATATATTTTTGTATACTGTTTGCCAAAATTTTGTTGAGAATTTTTATATCAATATTCATGAAGGAAATTGGTTTGTAATTCTCTTTCTTTGTTGCATCTTTGAGTGGCTTGGGTAATAGGGTAAGTGTGGCCTCATCAAAAGTGTTTGACAATATTCGTTCAGTTTCTACTGTATGAAACAGTTTGAAGAGTATTGGTATTTCTTCTTTGAATGTCTTGTAGAATTCTGCTCTGAAACCATCTTGACCTGGGCTCTTTTTTTTTTTTTAAATTGGGAGGTTTTTAATGGCAGCTTTAATTTCCTTTAGGGTTATAGGTCTGTTTAGGTATATAATCTGATGATCTTGATTTAATTTTGGTAAATGCTATCTGTCTGAAAAGCTGTCCATTTCATCTATGTTTTCCATTTTTATGGAACATATATTTTCTTTTTTTATTATTATTATGAACAAAGACGTCACACTTTCTATCCTTGTATATCCTTTTTCAAGGTCCCTTCCCCTTCCCACCACGTCAGGTCATTCTTTCTTCTCCACAACTCCCCATCCCCTCCCTGGGAAGGCAGCAGGCAGTCCCATGGTCCCACTGTCCCAATATTGCTTACATTTTCAAAGTATGACCTGATAATTTTCTGAATTTCCTGGGAGTCTGGTGTTATGTCCTCCTTTTCATTTATGATTTTGTTGGTTTGGATGTTCTTCTCTCTGCTTTTTGGTTAGTTTGGATAAGGGTTTATCTATCTTGTTGACACTCTCAAAGAAGCAACTCTTTGATTCATTGATTCTTTGTAGGATTCTCTTTGTTTCAATTGTATTATTTTAGCTCTAAGTTTTATTATTTCTTGCCATCTACTCCTAGGTGAGTTTGCTTCCAATTGTTCTAATGTTTTCAGCTGTGCTGTTAGTTCTCTAGTGTGGGATATCTCTAGGTTTTTCCATATAGGCATCAAGTGCTATGAATTTTCCTCTTAAGACTGCTTTCATTGTGGCCCATAAGTTTGGGTATGTTGTGGATTCGTTTTCATCAAATTCAAGGAAGACTGATTTTTTTCTTAATTTCTTCCTTAACCCAGATGTGGTTCAGTTGAGTAATGTTTAGTTTCCATGAGTTTGTAGGCTTTCTGTCATTTTTGATATTAACTTTAGGCCATGGTGGTCTGATATGACACAAGGGATTGTTTCCACTTTTTTGTGTCTATTCATATTTGCTTTGTGACCAATAATATGGTCAATTTTAAAGAAAGTTCCACGTGGTGCTGAGAAATATGTCTATTCCTTTGTGTTTGGGTGCTAGCTTCTATAAATACCCATTAAATCCATTTGCACTATAACTTCTGTTAGACTCTTTATTTCTTTGTTGAGTGCCTGTCTGGTTAACCTATCCAAGGGTGAAAGTGGTTTATTGAAGTCTCCCACTATTAGGGTGTTTGAACTGATGTGGGATTTGAACTTTAGCAGTGTTTCTTTTACATAGAAAGGTGCCCTTATATAAGCAGAATAAATATTAAGGATTGAAATTTCATCTTCATCAATTTTTCCTGAGATCAATAAATCATACCCATCCTGGTCTTTTTTAATTGATCTTAGTTTAAAGTCTTCTTTGTTAGATATTAGGATGGCAACACCAGGTTTTTTTGTGGCCATTTGATTGGAAATCTTTTCCCAAACCTTTACTCTGAGCCTGTGTCTGTCTTTAAGGTTGAGTCGTGTTTCTTGTATGCAGCAGAAGAATGAAATTTGTTTTTGTATTCATCGTGTTAGTGTGTGTCTTTTTATAGGTGAACTGATTTCGTTTATATTAAGGGATATTAGTGACCACTGATTGTTATTTCCTGTCATTTTTGATGGTAGATTGTATGTATTTCCTTTCTTTGGGCTTTTCTTCTGTGGGATTATCTATTGTTTGTGGTTTTATGGGTGTATCTCGGATCCTTAGGTTGGAGTTTTCCCTCTAATGATTTCTGAAGGGCCAGATTTGTGGATAGGTGTTGTTTCAGTCTGAATTTGTCATGAAATATCTTGTTTACTCCATCTATGGTGATTGATAGTTTTGCTGGGTGTAGTAGTCTAGGTTTGCAGTCATGCTCTTTTTGTGTCTGTATAACTTCTGACCAAGCCCTTCTTAATTGCATTGTTTCCATTGAATAGTCAGATATGATTCTGATGGGTCTTCCTTTATAGGTAAGTTGGCCCTTTTATTTGCAGCTCTTAAATTTTTTTCTTTGTTCTATATGTTTTGTGGCTTTATTATTATGTGGCAAGAGGACTTTTTTGGGGGTCAAATCTATTTGGTGTTCTGTAAGTTTTTTGTATCTTTATAGGAATTTCCTTCTTTAGGTTGGGAAGGTTTTCTCAATGGTTTTATTGAATGCATTATCGGTGCCTTTCAGCTGGAATTCTTCTCCTTCTTCTATTTCTATTATTCTCAGGTTAGGTCTTTTAATGGTGTCCAATATTTCCTGAACATTTTGTGTTATGGCTTTTTTGGCTTTATTGTTTTGTTTGACTGATATATCTATTTCTGCTATTGAGTCTTCCACTCCATAGATTCTCTCTTCCATCTCTTGAATTCTTTTGGTTATGCTTGTATCTGTAGTTCCAGCTCTTTTCTTCAGATTTCTATTTCTTCCTTTGCCTCATTTTGTGCCTTCTTGTGCTTCTATTTCAATTTTTAGTTCCTGGAATGTTTCTTTCATTTGTTGTTTTTTTCTTTTCTTGGTTTTCTTTCAAGAATTTGTTCATCTCTTTCAATTTTTTTGTTTGGATTTTCTTTCATTTATTTAAGGGCATTGTTTTATAGTCTCTTTTAAGGTTTCTATAATCTTCATAAAGGTGTTTTTCCTGTTGTTTCCTTCTGTTTCTTCTACATTGCTCTGTTTGGTTCTTGGTGTTGTAGAACAACCAGTTTCTTCTGATGTTGCCTTGTTGTTCTTTATATTGTTATATGTATTCTTGTACTGGTATCTGCTCATGGCTTCAGTGGTTCACATTTAGTCTGCTCTGCACAAGGTGTCTGCACTATCTCTGACTCTGGTCTGCACATACTTCTGCATTTTGAAGGCTCCTGATTGTCTATGATAACACAGCTCACCCTGGAGGTGGGGCACAGTAGTAGTGGGAGATCCTTTTTGTTAGGGGTTGCTGGGGAAGGCTCCTCCCAGCTAAAGCTAGGGCCTGTTTGAGTCTGAGATAAGAAACTTGTGTATGCCCCTGGCCCCTGGAGAGGTATTCTCTGGATGGGTGGCTCAGGAGCTGGAATCTGCTCCCCTCTGTTTCCACTCTGAACATGGGTCTGAGTTTCAAAGGCATCAGTCTGTCCCTGAATATGCAGCTTGTCCTGAAGTCAGGGCCTGGCTATGAAAGGCTCCTTCTGTGAGGGGTCTCTGGTGGAGGCCACTCCCACCTAAAGCCTATGGCCTGTCTGCTCGCAAGGGTCTGAGATCAGACCCTTGGCTATGACCCCAGCCCATAGAGGGATTCTCCAGATGGGCAGCCCAGGAGCTGGAATCAGCTCACTTCTGATTCCACTCTCAATATTTTAGTTCTTAATGTGCCAAATATGTATGAGTCAACTTGGCAGCATGTCAGTCAGTAAGGGTGCCTTCTTAAATTTGAGAATCCTAGGAAAAAGAAACTGCATAGGATATACAGGTGAAGGTGATGACTAAGAGAAGATGATAAGACATTTCAGAAGCTTTCATTATTCACCTGGAATGATTTTGTATGTTGTATCACTTAGAATCTTTGAGGAACTCTAGTGTATGTCAAGTGTACTAGTGCTTACAGCTTAGCTATTAAAAGCACCTGTAGCTAAAATACATCATAAAGTTATGTGAAACCTTCCCCCCCTTCCTAGACCTCCATGTTTCTTCACTGATGGTCAAATCAGCCACAGGATTGGGGGGAATTCAAAACGTAAGTGTATGAACTGTGAATAAAATGTGCTCTATATTGCTGCACAATTTTAAGACAATGATGAGAGCTGAGTTAGAAGAAAGGGAAAGAAAAGAGTGTTGAACTGGTGATGAGACAGGTTTTGTTACAGAATGATCATTTTTAAGTTTATAATACAATATTTTAATGTATATGTCACCTTTGCTTTGGCTATCTGTTCAATTATAAAGTATGTGTGTGTGTGTTTCTGAGTCACATGGCATAGCGTGTTACTATTGACACTATATAGAATCTTCAGGTGTCCTCCAAGGGTAGGGAACACACAACCAATTGGGTATGTTTAATGGTAATGATTTTAGATCAAACAGGTCATTGCTTGTTCAGACTCTCTGGATCTTAACTAATACAATAGGATTGTCGAAAACACAGACATATGCATACATGTGGATATATATTTTCTACATAATACATATAATAAGCCTTGGTTTGTTTTATTGGCAACATGGTACCTTCTAGTCATAAATATCTGTGAATCTTCTAATATAATCTGTCATCTTACTGAGCAGTCATATCTACTATGGTATGAATAGGGGGAAAAGTAACAACAACAACTAGAGAGTTCTGTGCCTACCATGTATAAACCAGGATAAACAATTTATACAGGCAGTGCTTCATCTTGTCCTCATTTAATATTTGAAAAGCATAACTAAAGATGTTCTTATTTTAGAAATGAGTAAAAAGGCTTAGAGAGATGAAGAGGAACAAAATCCAGGCTTGCCTACATTTCACAGTATATCATTATACATGTGTTCTAAACTTTCTAGAGTCTGCTGAAAAACTTTTAAAACCAGGGAATCTATACTATTAGACAAATTATATTTCTATATGGTACATTCCATATTATTACAGCAGTTCCCTTATATTAATGCTCTAGTCATTGCATGCATGAACTCACTGCTGCTCATGCTCCATGAAATCCTCCCCAGCCCATGCTCATGCAAGCAATCCTAATGGAACTCAGTGGGTCACACACAAATAAAGACAAAAAGTAGGAATCAGGCTTGTTGAAAAACAAAATCTAGTTTCAGAAGGAGAGGGAGATGCTGAAAGAGGATTCCTGGGAAGTGACAATAATCTAATTTTATTATGTGGATGCATGATGAATTGCCAGTGAATAAGTAGATAAAGGAAAAAAATCTCTAATGTTTTCTGTAAAAATTCATGCTTTTATTTCACTCCAGGTCCGCTTTATGTTATACATGGTGGTCTACTATGGCAGGGTCACAACTGGTCATTAATTTGTTAACAACACTGAGGACTCATTAATCATCTAATTTAAAGCCATGTGTGTTTTATGTGCTGAGCTTAATACATTGAGGCTGACAAAATGTCTGCATACATAGTAAGTGCAAAGTGCATGCTGTTGGTTATCTTTCTATGCATCATGTCCCATTCACTCTACATAAAACCTTCAACATAGTCACATGTGTGTGTTTATAATTGTTATATTTATAAAAGTCAAAAAGAAGCCTTTCAATAAGGTGATAAAGATAAGATAAAATGGTAAAAATAGATGACTAATACATTGAGTTGACTATTACTAAGCCATTGGAGATTTCTCAAAGAATGAGGATCTGTATCAGTGGTAGAATGCTCACCTAGTATGTGTAAAACTAGATTCAGTCAGCATTGCTGCAAAGAAGATATATTCATAATAGATTTTTTAGGCCATGAGAAATGGCATAGCATAAAATGTCATAGAACTTGGATATCAATTCTTAATGCATACAAATAAAGAGGTTCGTTCATAGATGTAAGCAGAAATGAAGGTGAAGAGCATATATTTTTTTAACAATAGATATGTACTGCGCTATGAACAAAAATGATGTTTCTATCTTTCTATAAGCATGTAAAATGTACATGTATATTCTATACAGAGTGTCACAGTAAACTGTGGAGCAGCTGGACTGCTAACACAATAGACCATCTGTTCAGGAACTGTGCTGTTTATAAATTAATGAATATTTATGTATATGTATAAGTAAGTATATGGTCAGGATTATTTATTTTCTATGACTCGTGCTTTAATCGCACTTTCTCTCCATCATACACATGAGTCATATCTCTTCACAGTCAGTTAAAACACATGTAGGAAGAGAAATCTGCTGATGGCAGAAGGTTAACCACTATGTGTTCAAAGCCAAGTATAAAATTATTTTAAATTATAGCTCTTCTTTCATCTATCTGAGTTCTTGATTGTCTTTACTGAAGAAAATCACTTATCTGTGACCATTTACTTAATATTTTTGCCTGCTGATACAGAATCATATAATAGCTCCATAGAATGAATAACACATTTACAAAACTGAAAATCTCATTTTGCAAATATGTGATGACTCTTTTCATTGCAATGGGCAGTTGGAAATTAAATGTCTTGTGTTTTGACATTATCTGCTCACAATTTGTCACCAATACTTTAGCTGTCTATTAAATTTTAAAACATGTTTTTGCATCCTGCAGTTTAATGGCATGCAATGATAGTGGTAAGTAATAACTAGAGAGAAATAAGCAAATGAACCTGTTTGACATGAGGGCATTGAGTAGATTAGAAATTCTGTTAACTAAAATGGATCAGCAATTATGTAGTTGAAAAAACCCATGGGTATTTGTGACATTTGTATTTCAGTAGATATACGGCACAAGTACATTATTCTATCTGTTATACCACAAAATGTTTTAAAAGGTGTCAGAGATAGGTCATCTGTTTCCATTTGAGTATAAAACTTCATATTTATCTTTTCAAAGTACAAGACTAAATTAAATTGCAAAATGATTTTCTTGTTATTTATTCCACCTGTCTCATATCCACATATCTCCTCAATATTGTGGGCTTATTTCCTGAACACCAGAGATAACATGGTACACACTCTAACACTTCTCATCACATTAAATGTAACACAACTGAAAATAAGCTCGAGCCAAAAAGATACAGGATTACATCTCAGTTCTTTCCTGGAACTGAATATTCGAGAGACCATTCAACTAGCATGAGACTGAGTATGCTGAATACTAAATGGAACTCACACTATAAGAAAACAAAGACAGTGGCTCAATGTAGTGTTCAAAATGAGACAATACAGTTCTAGGGAGCTGGGGCATTTTGTAAGAAGGACACTTTTTATTATTTAACCAGTATTTGTTACAGGACAAGACCTACCTTATATACAAATAGGATTTTTAGGGTCCCCAATATTATCAGAGCCCTAATACTCTCAAACTCAGCATTTTTCTTAATGTCTTCACCTTTCCAACAGTATAGTGTAATAGCAAAATTTCTGTCCTCTCAGAAATGGCAAAATTTCTGTCCTCACAGAATTTTTCCATCTACAAAATCTTTGGAGAGCCTCTCAGGTCACTTGTTGCCAAGTGAGAATATTTCTTACCTTTGGCAGAGATGCCCTGGAACCTGAACTCTGGGTAGTCATTGTCAGGACTGTTGTGATGCCAAGGGCAACCCTGGCAGGGGCTGCATCCATGTTTATCCAAAAAGAGACCCAGGACAAAATGACTATCAACAGGCTGGGGATGTACATCTGAATCAAATAATAGCCCATCTGGCGTTCCAGGTGAAACTTGACTTCAATGCAGGTAAACTTGCCTGGAAGCAGAAAAGGGTTATTTGAAGTCTTACTTGGACACATTTTCCCCATTTCACTCTCCGATTTCATTTTGAAAAAGAAAGATCATTGAAAACAGATTGGGAATGTTGCAGATAAATGCTCACATTACACAATCAATTCAGCTTTTCTAGTAATGAAAATACTAGAAGTGTAAGCAAATGAAGCTAAAGAGTCTTTAGACTTAAATCTGAACCTATTGCAGATTACTTTAGATAGGATGTTGACATTTGCAATACTAACAAAATCTTTAATATATAACACACAATATTATACAGTTAATATATAAAATATATCATGTAATATGAGAAATTGAAACCAATCTCTTTTGCCTCTCTCTCTCTGTGTGTATGTATGTATGTATGTATGTATGTATGTATGTGTGTATGTATGTTTGTGCCAGGATTCACTTGTATGTTTATGCCTGTCGAATAGGAGGTCAACCTCAGGTGCCATTCTTTGAGTACCTTGCTTTTAGGGGCAGTCTCTCACTGGAATCTGGGGTTCTCAATTAGAGTAGACTGGCTGCTTGTCTCCACCTATAAGTGCTGGAATTACAAGCATGTGCCACCATTCCCTGGGTGCTGGGGATTGAAGTAAGTAAGGTTCACATATTTGCATGACTAACACACTTTACTAAGTTTAGTTCCCAGCCCCCAACACCTTCTAAGCAGTAAGAAAAACATCCTGAGTGTTTGAATGATTGTGCTTCTTTGTATTTTGCATTCTTAATGGTAAAATCAAAGGGTACATTTATAGAGTATGTGCACACCTGATTCATTATGAAAATTATCTACCCTTTTGGGTAGAGTACTCATTCCTAGAAACTGTTTACAATGTTACCTCATCTATAAAAATGGGTACATAGGAAGATATTACAAAATTTAACATTATTATTAAGAGGTAGATGTTCTTGCCTCTTTCCACATGTTTCTCTTCTTTATTGGCTTTGAGATAGACCCTGGGATGTTATTTGTATTGTTTCCCACAAGAAATAAGGATTGGGAAGAATAATTGGAATTGAGTTTCAGTTTTTTCATGAGAAGCTGCTGTTGGCTGCTCTGGGTGGTTTTACCCACAAGAGATCCAACTCAGTTACTGATGACTACCTTTACCATCAGGCTTCATGTTATCAATAGAGCAGAGCATTTGACATAAAAGACATCTGCTTTCCTGGGCAGGTATAATCTTCCAGGCAACATCAGATGCCTACGTGTTACCACTCCTTCAACCTTGCCCACCACATATGGTTTACAGTGCTTAAAATAGCACCTGGCTTTAGAGCCAGCTGAAATCTCTCCAGATGATGCTCATCCATACTTATATTGCTCTCCTGGACTGCAGAGAACATCTCTATTTCTGGATTTCCACCGACCTATGTCATTATCACTTTCTTCCACTAAGGCTAGGAGTGCAAATTGACCTGAGGGTGCAATGTGACAAGTGGATGCAAAGAACAGCCAAGATCTATGTTTTCTGCGCAACTAATGAGGTTTTCTACACCTTTCATCAAACTCATTCAACAGCAAACTCTCAGTAAAAGAAGAGCAAAGAGTTCTTAATTCTTTGTTCTGCATTTGGGGGCCAATGAGCCACTACACTCACAGGCCTATTCTACAGAATCCTAAATGTTGAGGGTTCTCTTAACCTCCCTTTCTTTCATAAATGGGTAGCTGTTAAGATAATAGGATATCTGATTTGATATGCAAATGAAGAGCACTTGGAGTTAGCAAGTGAAAGAAAAGCTTACCAGTGTTGTAATGCTTTGTACAGTAGCCAAGCTCCTTCTCTTCCTTCAAAATGAACTGGGGCAGAGTGAGTCCTTCGGCAACTTGTACTGGACCATCACTTAGCCACTCAAATATTAGGTCATTCATGGTGTACCCAACTGGAGGAAAGAAGTAGTAGTAAAAATTGTATCTTTTCTGAGAAACTGAAAAACCAATCAACAGAAGTGGACAAGTAGGCGAATTATTTCAAGTGCAGTCTTAAGAAGAGCTACAGCCATCACAACAGCTACTTGTCATCAGATGCAGAGAAACTGAACACAGCAAGGTATTCCTGATTAATTTTTTGCTTGTATAATGAGAGAAAGGAATCTACAGAATCTTTTATCTCCTGTCTCGTTATTCACTAACTTTCTACGAAGAACAAACAAGTAAACAAACACCGAAACCCTTTGAGGATTTTCTTCGCTTGAAAGAGTTGTGTCTGTGGCAGTTCAATAAGACAATCCAATTCATGGTGCCAGTCTTAGCATTTCAAATGAAACCATTCCTTTTGAAATGTTTAATGAGAATGAATTCATTATAAGCCTGCCTGGGAGTATTACCAGTGCACATTTGACCCCTTCTGGAATGTTAGCTTTACTTGTTGGACACTTATGTTAATTACTAAGAGTAAATTCTCAGTCTTTTTTGCAAGTGTAAAAGGCCATAGGCAAGTCATTTAAGAGAATCATAGTAGGGTACTTAAAGCAAGAATAGAAATACAGAAGCTGGGTGTGTAACCCCATTGGTTGATACACTTCTTGCTTAACATGGACAAGGTCCTAGGTTTGTTCAATTCCCAGCACCACATAAAACAGAAAGTGGTGGCACATGCCTGTAGACCCAGAACTTGAGAGGTAAAAGCAGGAATGTCAGAAGTTTGAGGTCCTCCTTAACCACATAGCTAGTCCAAGGCTTGAGACCACATTTCAAAAACAAATTCCACAGACATTTATATATGAATTGCTAAATTACCCCACTCATTATTCTCATTAAGTAAAACAGGCTCTCTATTTTGTAAAGTTCAACTGTTATATGACTAGAATCATAGAAATTATAGAAAGTCTGATAGTTAATTGGGTCGGTCATTATTTGTTGATGGGTCTGCGTATTTCTCCATCCCATAAATGACAACTAGTGTTTTTTCACTTAGTATTTCTATAGTCTCCTTGTTTTTTTCTTGATATTTGAACTATTGAAAGCAGACTAGTGAGAACAAAGAATAGTCTATGAAGATTGAGATGGCTGATAACTGTGGCATTAAGTTTATAAATTCTTATTCTTGCTTACTTTAGGTTAGTGACTCACCAACCCTACTTAGAAATCAATGACAAATTTATTTGATCGCTACATTCTTTTGAACATTTTTTTAAGGCAAAGAATAAAATTATAGAAAGCACCAACCTGGGATATGGATCTTGTTTAGATACTGATGGTTCAAAAAAAGTGATGGCTAACTTATTTCTCCCATTGCCAATCTGTTTGAATATATCTTAACTACCTCCAACAAATAGTTAATGGGACAAAGCAAATCTACTTATTGAATCTTTTTAAGTCTTAGATGATCCTCATCAGATAGATCTGGGTGCTGCTTTACAGAGAAAATGAAATTATTGGGTGGAGGCTGGGGAGAAATGGAGTAGTAGAGGAGACACTAATTATGCATAAAACGTTTTTCTCAACTTTCTTCTCAAGAGAAGGCACAGCGTGAAATAAATAAGTTTATATAATGCATTTTCATTTTATCTCTGACATTTTGTGTCTTAAAACAATTTTTTTTGCTATTTTATTCCTTTAATAAATTTCAAGGAAAGCCAGTAGTGGCTTTAAATGATCATAAAGAAGCCCATTACCATTTCTTTTTAAATAATAGTTTAAAAATTTACACTTACTATTTTTATATACCAAGAAGTTAAAAGTATTTCCTTGCTCCTGCCTCACACATTAAATCTCCTAACATTCCTGCAAGTCAGTAGCACTTAGGTGTTTGGACTCTGTAAACAGAGAAACTAACAATAGCAAGCCAGAGGGAATTTCATGTATCTTAACTGAAAAGACTATTATCTTGGAGGCACAAGCAACTTATAGCCCATGTCAACGATTTCAGTGACAGCAAAGTCAGAGCATAAAGGGGACAAAGTAGATGGTATTTCCCTATTTAATTCATGATGTCTTAGTGTATCCATTGCTTATCTAAGGAAGATGTCATCTCTTGTTCCATGTCAACTTATGTCCTTTAACATTTTATTCATTTATATATATTATTTAGTATTGCTAAAGATCAAACCCAGACCCTTGAGCATATTAGGCAAGCATATTGCTGCTGAGCATTAGTTTTCATGCTTGTCCTTTATTAATCCTTCTATGACCTTTGTGTCTTGTTCTCAAAGGAAGCATCCCTTACTTCCAGTATCCCTTTGGATACTTTGATCTATATGAATGTTAGACAAAAAGAAATACAATTTTCTGATTAGACAGTGATTATTTATAAAGTCAAGATAGCTAATAATCACAGCTATCAAAGGAAAAATTTCATTTCATAAAAAATCTAAATCAGACTTAGGTGGATTTCCCTCCACCCCCCAGAGGAAGAGAAATTTATTTAACTTTTTGAACTGAAAATTTGTCTTGCTGTACTGATAATGAGCTTCTCCTATTAAAGACTCATCATCCATTATGACCTGAGTGTTAGGGAATTTGTAGAGAATGAGCCTTACAAATATTTATTACTTATTGACACATTAAAAAAGATATGCCAATGGTTAAAACAAACATGTAGTCATTTTAATAGCAATGACTTACAACTTTCCAGCTGCATTGTACAGGTCTGCACATCCATTGGAAAGTTCTTGAGGTCCATGGGACAAGATAAAGTCAAGGTGAGCCTGAACAAAGAAAAAAATAAGACCTACTTTAAAATCTGTGAAGTGTAATCCTTGAGAGACAAAAATCTATCTATTGTTAACAAAATATAATGAGTCAAATACCAAAATCTAAGCTCTCGAGGCAATACTTTTTAATCAAGAATAACTGTTGATAACATTACAAAATATTTTAACATTTCATTATAAGCCCTAATTCTATTTTTCAACCTTCAGATTCTGAGTGTTTCTCACTTCCAGATTCTGATTCTCTCTAACAATAATGCTTATCTTAAGATAAAGTGTTGTAATATGAACAATGGGCTCTGAACCACAATGATGAACAAAGACATAAGATTTATGATGTTTAGGAATTATATTCCAGATATATGTACCATGATATAAATGGATAAGTAATGGTTCTCCTTCCATCAAATGAACAAATACTAGGCTTCACAGATTTTTTTATCTATTAATCCACATGGATAAATTAGCAACATATTGTGGCAACTTAGGATTTCCACAGTTATAGAGCAAATAATTTTTGGGTGAGGAAAACTTGATTCTGATCTCTTTTGTTGAAGTAGTCTTAACTCCAGCCCTCTCCATATTGGCCCTCAAGTCAGGATATTCATTGACCTACCATCTCTTTTTCAGCATTTTACTTTTGATTTTTTCATGGGAATGGTGCTCTCGTCTTGCTCTGAAATTCTTTGTACTTTTAAGAATGAAGGAAACTACTTAGAACTGATAATCAACAGACCTAAATTCCCTTCCCAATACTGTCTAAAGCTATATTGTACCCAAAGCTAGATATTAAAACTTGCTAAACAGTTATTCCTCACTGGTCAATTAGGAAATAGGATATGTAATTTTCATTCCCATTTGATGCTAATATTTCATGGCTCCAAGTTTTTGTTATTGTGTATCAATCTTTTTTTATAACCAAAGATTCATAGGACTATCACACTATTATCTAAAATCTCCCTTGCCATTATGTTCATCCTCAACTGGCATCCCAATTTGCTTCTATTTGTTTTCTATGTATCATTTTGTATTCTTTTCAAGCACAAATTATGGCACACATTCTTTTAAAAAAGAAAGACTTGAAAATTGAAGTAAGAATAAGGAGTCTATGTTGATGGTTGTTAAAGATATTAAAATATCAGTGACGGGGACAAGCATGACACAAAGCAACAATTATGAAAAATGTATTCAATCTTTGAAACAAATGTTTCTCTATGTTAAAAGTAGATATTTGTAGTTTTTGGAAATATTCATAGTTATTTTGTTATTTGTTTTTATTCTGTACTATCTGTGTTAAAAAGTATAGGCTGTTAAAAAATGTTCATAAATTCCATTATCAGCTTTCTCATTTTCAGGAAATAAAAAGTTTCTTGTTAAAATAATAACTGAAAGATAAAATTAAAAAAATTTATTCCATATTTTACATTATAATTCTATTATCAGATCCAGTGTTCCACCTCATCACTAAAAGAATAAACTGCTGTTTTGAGGACATCCTGAGAATTTAAACTCCATGGGTACAAGGAAACGTGGTTTTGAGTTTTAAAGTTCTTGCTTAAAATATCATTGTTAGGTATAAAAAAGAATATAGATCAATTTTGGAGTTCATTTGTATATATAAATAGATGGATAACTACAGATTTCCCCCTGTGTGAAGGTTTGTTTCAGAAAATTCAGGTTTTTGCTATTAATATCATAAACCTTTCAAAATAAGGTCAATGAAAAATGTAAAAAGAAAATCTTTAGCAAATAAATAAGTAAATAGATACCTATTTTTTTAACAAATGGAGTAGTAGTAACTCAAAAATATTCATGGGCTTAAAATTAATTTATATTTTTTGATTTTCAAAGGAGTAATATTTTCATCACACAATAATAACTTATTCTCTGACGTTTTATTTTAAATATTGTTATAAGCAAGTACAAAGCCTTAATTAGGAAAAAGGAAGTGGGTTTCTGTAAGACTTATTGCATAATACTTTGAATTTGATAAATAATGTGTTGTATATTTTTAAATTGCTGAGAGTAAATTCCAAATATTTTTACCACAAAAATAAGAATTTGAGGGTGATGAATAAATTAACTAGATTTATTTAGTTACTCCATGTTACATTCATAAATTGTAATATCACTTTTGTCCCACAATTATATACATGGCTATAGCTTTTCAATTTTAAAAAAATGTAAAGGAAAAACTACCATATGTGGCATATAACAATATTCAGAGAGTGTATATAGTTAAAGTGAATCAGCATCAGAAAATATAGTAAGTTTATTATAATTTGGAAGCTTTACCTTTAAGAATCTAGAAAATAATAATAATGGAAGTGAGTGTAGTTGAACGACTATGCAGTTGCTATTGTAACAAGTCAGATCTGCTATTCATCACCATAGGCTTGCTGCACTGGATTCTTTTGCTAAGTGAACTGTCTGCATTTGCTCAGGGAGCAGAGAAACTCTCACGTAATTACTCCTGCCTTTGTGTCAGATCTAACAATCCCACAGGGACACAGAATTTTATTAAAGCACAGATGACTGAACATACTGAGAAAAATTCCTCACAAACATGAAATGATCCCTGAATTCTGTTTTAGATGAGAGCTCACTAGGCAATGTTTTACCTTGCTTACCTACATTTCTTTTAGGAAAGTTTTACATTTAGAACACAAAGAAATCTAACAATTAAAGGGCTAGCAGCTATACACTTTGTTAAACCATGCCATTGGGCAAGAAAATGGGAAAGACTGTAAGATCTAATTGGTCTTGCATGAATTGCAGAGTTTCAAATTTATGATGTCTGTTTTAACATACATCTAGAAGCTTAACATGGATTTTTTTTTTGCTCCTATCCCTTTGACATATACACTAAACAGAGTAAAATGACAGAAACTTAAAATTGCAGTTTTATGGCATTTTAGATTCATATCTACCATAGTAATAAATATTCTGATCCAGAGTTACCACAATCATAGCACCACCAAAAAATTTCTTTGTACCTTCTTCGCAAATGAGAACTAAAATAACTATCACTTTATGGTCGTGAAAAGGACTAAACATTTAAATTAAAACCAAGCAACACAAATTCTATATTATTTTGTACCAAAATGTAAAAATTGTACTAAATAGGTTTGAAGTAAAAAAGAGTAATAAAATATGATGAATTTTATTGAATTTCAAAATTAATTATTTTATTTAAAATTCAAGCATTCTTGAACAGAATTTTTTTGGGCAATCCTGGGTTATTTCTTTTTCCAGATGAAGTTGAGTATTGTTCTTTTGAGGACTGTGAAGAATTGTGTTGGAATTTAGTGGGGATTGCACTAAATCTCCAGACTGCTTTTGTTAAGATTGTCATTTTTAATAAGTTGCTCCTACCTATCCAAGAGCATGAGCGGTCTTTCCATTTTCTGATATCTTCTTCAATTTCTTTCTTTAAAGACTTAAAGTTCTTGTCATGCACGTCTTTTACTTCCTTAGTTAGAGTTATCCCAAGATAATTGATGATTTGTAGCTATGGTAAAGGGTGATGTTACCCTGATTGCTTTTTCAGTTCTTTTTTTATTTGAGTATAGGAAGGCTATGGATTTTTTTAAATCAATCTTGTATCCTTTTATACTGCTGAAGGTATTTCTGTAGGAATTTCTTGGTAGAATTTGAGGGGGCACTTATGTATACAATCATGTCATCTGCAAACAGTGATAGTTTGACTTCTTCCTTTCCAATTTGTATGCCTTTGGTCTCCTTTTGTTGTCTTATTGCTCCAGCTAAAACATTGAGAACTATATTGACTAGATATGGAGAGAGTAGATAGCCTTGTCTTGTTCCTGATTTTACTGTGATTGCTTTGAGATTCTCTCGATTTAGTTTGATTGTGGCTATTGGCTTGCTATATATTGCCTTTATTATGTGTAGATATTTTCCAATTCAATAATAGAAATTTGGGAGACTTCACCATCCCTGACTTCAAGCTATACTATAGAGCTGCAGTCATAAAACTAGCTTAGTACTGTCATTAAAACAGACTTGTGGATCAATGGACTCAAATTGAAGACCCCAACATTAACCCACATACCCATGAACACCTGATCTTTGACAAAGAAACCAAAATATACAGTGTAGAAAGATAGCATCTTTAACAAATGGTGGTGACAATACTAGATACTGGTATGTAGAAGAATGCAAATAGATCGATATCTATCACCCTGAACAAAACTCAAATCCAAGTGGATCAAAGACCTCAACATAAACCCAGTTACACTGAACTCGATAGAAAAAAAGTGAGAAATACTTTTGAATGCATTGGCATTGGCAACCACTTTCTACATATAATACTAGTAGTACAGACACTAAGAACAATAATTAATAAAGGACCTCCTGAAACTGAGAATCTTCTGAAAGGCAATGGACAATGTCAAAGAGACAAACCAACAGCCTACAGAATGAGAAAAGATATTCACCACACCTACATATGACAGAGGACTGATTTTTAAAATATAGAGAGAACTCAAGAAACTAGAGGCCAAAAACCAAATAATCCAATTAAAATGGGGTTCAGAGCTAAATAGGGAATTTTAGACAGAAGAATTTCAAATGGCTGAATGACACTTAAAGAACTGGTCAATATCCTTAGCCAACAGAGAAATACAAATCAAAACAATTCTGAGATACCATCTTACACCTATCAAAAACACAGGTTAAAATCAAAAACACAGATGACAGCTTATGCTGGAGGGGATGTGTAGCAAGGGGAACATGTCTCTATTGCTGGTGGGAATGTAAACTTGTCCAGCCACTTTGGAAATCAGCATAGTGGTTCCTAAAAAACTGGGAATCAATCTACCCAATGATCTGGCAATACCACTATTGGGCATATACTCAAAGAATGCACATTTATAACCCAAGGGCATTAGCTCAACTATGTTCATAGCAGCAGCATTATGCATAATAGCCAGAAACTAGAAACCAACTAGATGCCCCTAAACTGAAAAATGAATTAAAATTTGGGGTACATTTTCACAATGGAGTACTACTCAGCAGGAAAGCTGACATACTGAAATTTTCAGGCAAATAGATGGATCTGAAGAGTATCATCCTGAATGAGGTAACACAGACCCAGAAAGATAGACATGGTATATACTCACTCATAAGTGGACTTTAGACATAAAGCAAAAGATAACCAGGCTACAATCTATAAACCCTGAGCAGCTAGTTAACAGGAGGAACTTAAAAGAGACATTCATGGATCCCCCTGAGAAGGGAAAATAGAAGATCTTCTGAGAAAATTGGGATCATAAGAGGTAGAGAGCAAGAAGAGATGGGAAGTGATCATGAAGGAATTGGGATGGTTGAGTGGGGGGAGCAACAGAGGCTGAGAACAAAGAAATAGCTATCTTGATAGAAGGATCCATTGTGAAATTAGAGGGAAACCTGGTACTACAGAAACAACCAAGAACACAAGAGATCACCCTGGCTATGACTCCAAGCAATAATGGAGAAGGTGCTTAAACAGGTCTTTCCCTATGATCAAATGAAAGACCACCCTAATTTGCAGTACAGAACCTTCATCCAGAAACTGATGGAGGCAGAAGAGATCCATAGCTAAGTACCACATCAAGCTCCCAATCCAGCTGAAGAGAGGGAGGAGAGATTACATGAGCAAAGGGATCAGGATCATGAGGAGGAGACCCACAGAGATGGCTGAGCAGAGCTATTAGGAGCTCACTGACTCTGAAATGGCAGCTGAGGAAACTTCATAGAAAGGAACTAATCCCTCAGAAAGTAGATGGCAATTGACCTGCATGGGCAGTTTTTGCAGCCTCTTGCAGTGGAACCAGAGTTTATTCCTGGTGTATAAACTGACTTCTTGAAGCCCATTTTCTACATTCTTACCTTACTCAGCCTTGATACTGGGGGGAGAAACTCAGTCCTACCTTAATTAGATATGCCAAACCAAACTGACACACTTTGGGATTCCTTGCCCTCCCTGGGGAAAGGATAGGGAAATTGGGTGAAGGGAGACTGAGGGGGTCTGGGAGTGGTATGGGAAGTATTTCTGTATGCTGTAAATTATCATTGGATAATAAAGGAATGCTTTGTGCTGTGGAAAGCTGCTTATTGTCAGGAGGTTGGAAATCCAAGCACAGATAAAAGGGAAAGATCGTGGAGTAACTCAGAGATTCTGTGAGCTGCTGCCTGAGGAAGTACGATGTAAAGAAACACAGGTAAGACACAAGTTATATGGCAAAACAATGGGAGGGGCAGGAGGGGGAAGGGAGCTTGAACAAAGAGACGCATGGATAAAAAATGAGACTTTATTCATAATGAAAAAAGTAAAAAAAAAAAAGAAAGAAATGGATTGAGTTAAATTGATCCAGCTAGCAAGTAGTGAGCCTGAGCCATAAGTCAAATGGTCTGTAATTAACATAAGACTTTGTGTGATCATTTGGGACTATGGGTCAAGACCTCAAAAATAGGCTGGGTCAGAAATTTCTGACTACAAATGGTGCTCAACGTGGAGCATGATCTACATAGACCTGAAAATGCTTTAAAAGATTCTAAAAGGGACCAAAGAGAGCTTTTTAACTGTATTTCTCAAATAGGCTTTGGTAAGGGGACACTGTGGTGTGTGGGCTTGACATAACAAAATGCCAGGTTTGTGGCAAGAAGCTTCAGCTACAACAAGGCTGGTTTCTGAAGTCTCACCAGAGCCTTGGTACAAGAACAAGCACAAGTACAAGCTGCACATAATGTATTTAATGTTTCTGTTCTTATAGACAAAAAGGGAACAGAATAAAACATAGCTTCTTGGTAGCAGCAGTTTTTTGGGAGAGGGGCTCTGTTTGCTAGCAGAGAACAGAGGTGAAGCTCCTTTAAGAGATAATTCCTGGCTCATTCTTAGTGGCAAAGACCAGCACAAGGCTCTTTTAAGAGTCCCTGCTATCAAACATTTAAATTGTGTTGATGAGTAGTGGGCAGCTATGCTCTACTTGGTGGCATCATGGACTCTAAAATTCCCCAGAGTTGCTGTGGGTGGTAAACATGGTTCATGAAGCTAAAATCTCTTTGAAGCTATACTAAGGAACTGAGTGAAGCCATCCATCCATCCTAGCCAAGCCTTTAAGCCTAGCCACACCTTAGCTAGTTAGAAAGTGTAAAGATAGATTTTAAAAACCATCTAAATTGTTTAGAGTGTGTTCAAAAATATACATAGGGTTGAGGGAGAATTGAAAAGGAAAGAAGAAAGTATAGAGAAAATCCTTGAAAAGAAATAAAGTAACACATATATATTTATATATATGCCATGTAAATATGGAAAATACAGAGTCTGGATAATGTATGTTATGTTGTCTTTGCATTGTTTGATTGCTGAAGAAGGAATAAGAGCTGTTAAGAGCCATTTGATTATAAAAGCTGCTGGATTAATTCAACCTCTATATTTTTTAAATGCTTTGACTTCAAAATTGAAATCAAAAGATATGCTACTTTGGAGAAAAGGTTTTCTTTTTATTTCTACAGAAAATGGGAGGCTGTGGATTTATTTCAGGTTAAAGAAAATAAGATTTGATCAAGGAAGACTCCCTGACTAAGATGATCCAGTCTTAGCTTCCCCATAAGATTGCCAGTACTGATGTGGCCATTTCTTCTCATCAGAGATTTCTCAGGGAGTCTTCCTGAAAATGATCAGATGTGGTGGGAGGGGGAAGAGACCTTCAATAAGGAAATACAGGGATGGAAAAAAAAATTCAGAGGGAAAGCTGAACACAAAGAAAATATATGTGTAGTAATCTTATTTGCATTTCCACCCTTGATAAGCCATGCTTATGATTATTATCCTCTGTATAATTATTGTTAACTTTTCGACATTTTTTTTTAAAAATTCTTTTTACTGTTTTTTTTTTTTGATAAATACAAAATAAAGAAGGGAAAAAAAGAAGATTGCCAGTACTTCCAAACAGCAGCAAGTAGTAATGGAATGTTATGCCCAAATTCCCAAAATATTGTTTATAAATATTTGTTTTCATCATAAATGTTTAATGGTCATAGTTTATCTCTTTCTAGGAAAAAAGAGGGGATATGATATAGAAATGTTAAAAAAAATTGAATCTATTTTCATCCAAAAAACAACTGTTAATCTAAAAATACTTAATGGTATGGATTTTGGTTTACTGATACAAATTTAAGGTTAATTTTGTTATACTGTATGTATATTTCTAATTCTGTTTAAGATACTATGTTTATGCAATTCCTTTAAAATTCTAATGTATCATTCAAAATACAGATTGATAGTAATCTATGATAATCAAACTTATAGTAATGCAATGTTTTCTTTTTTTAAAGTTTTGCGGAAAGCAGATCTACCTGGAGTGGATGCTAAACTAAGACACCTTGGGACCATGGGACCTCCTGCCCTTGCTGGGGAGGAGATATAGTGATGGGGAGAAGAGAGAGTGCCTGGGAGGGGTGGGAGGGGGAAACGAGTTTGAACAAGGAGACACAAGGATAAAAAAATGTGACTTTATTCATAATAAATAAATAAATAACAATAAATAAAATGATGCAAACTGAAAAAAATGACAAAAAAGTAGTAGATAATGAGTTTAGGTTTTTGAAGGCCTTTCTTATATCAATGGCTTTCTCTTTCAGAAATGGAAGGAATTGTTGTCTTGGTATTACGGAGCCCCTGCTTCCTGGGAATAGTCATATGAGCTGAGATCTATCCATTGACCTAGTCTTCATACTGGGAGACAGGGCAAGAAGTTGTGAAGGTAAAAGAACATGCTTTTAAAACTTATTTTACCATAGCTCATGTGTTAGCCCTTGCCTAAGCTTGTCTGTCCCATCTTGTTTTCTGTTCAGAATATAAACTGAAAAAAAAAAGCCTGTAAGAAAAAAAGGTTTTTTCTTATTTTACATACCAACCACAGTTCCCCTTCCTTCCCCTCCTCCTACTAGCCTCCAGCTTCTCCCCACCCTACCATCATCTACTTCTCAGGGAGGGTAAGGACTCCCACAGGGAGTCAATATAGTCTGCATATCAAGTTGAGGCAGGACTAAACCCATCCACCTTATGAAGGCTGATCAAGATATCCCTGTATAAGGAATGGGCTCCAAAAAGCCAGTTCATGCACTTGAGATAAATCCCGGTCCCACTGCCAGAGGCCCCACAATCTGCCCAAGCCACACAGTGTCTTCCACATTCAGAGTGCCTAGTTCAGTCCCATGCAGGTTTCCTACTCTCAGCCCAGAGCCAATAAACTCCCAGTAGCTCAACTGTCTCTGTGGGTTTCCTCATCATAATCTTGGCCCCTTTTGCTTATATAATCCTTCCACATTCTCTTTGACTGGTGGTTTATATATATAGAAGATATATTTCAATTAGACAGGCAATCTTTAAATACTTCAAAGACCTTCAGAATATGGCATTCAAAATATTTTAAGAACTTAGACTTTTCTGGACAATGAAACATGTATGCTCCTGGCAGCATGAATCTACTTCAAGGGGATGATGGGCATCAAAGAAATACCATATGGAGTTTACCTTCTTTGTGTCAGAAGTTAGCCACTGAACAAGAAATTGTTCTTGCCTTGACTGTTTGATAGTATGCTATATAACCTGAATATGCAGGACTCATAGGAAAGTGACCTCTGGAACTTTGCCAGAACAAGTCAATATGGTCCTTCAGGTTCCTGCTTCACAGAGACTGCCAGACATTTTGCAGGACTCAGGGAGAAGCAACTGATGAACTATGCCAAAATTAGTGAAGTAGTCCTTCAAATTTCCTGCTTCACTGAACAATCTACCAGAGACTCTAGGCCTGTAGGCTGAAGATGTTTGCTCCAGCATTACAAAGGAATTTTGGGTGAATGTCCAGGTAGCCAGATGGCTCTGTCATTTGTAGAATTTGGAAGTTGCTTATAATGCCCTTCCTTAGTCAGGTAATATTATATCCTTCTGTGGTCTTTGATGGAATTGAAGATTAGATAGTTATAATTATAGTTTTCCTTAGTTATAATAAAAGGTATATTAGATGTGAAACTTTGGGCTAACAAAGATAAAGTAGATGATAGAATATGTTTTAAATGTTGCTAAATACAAATAGACAAGATATTATAACTGTAATTCTTACTTGATAGCTATATTATTATAAGTAATTTTGCTATGTTGAAATTGAAACCTTCCTTTTTGATTAGATAGAAAAGGGAAGTGATAATGGATATCTTTCTGTATGTTGTGAATTATCACTGGATAATAAAGAAACTGTTTTGGCCTATGATAAACAGCTTATAGTCAGGTAGGAAATCCAAGCATAGATAAAGAGGAAGGAGGGTGGAGTCATTCAGAGATACTGTAAGCTGCTGCCTGAGAAAGCAAGATGTATAGAAACACAGGTATGTTTTGCCACAAACTATGTGGCAAAAAATAGAAATGGGCTAAGTTAAGTTGAAAGAACTAGCACATAATGAGCCTGAGCCATAAGCCAAAGTTGGCAATTAATATAAGATTTATAATAACGATAATAATCATTTTGGACTGTGGGTTCATACCTCAAAACTAGGCCAATCCAGAAATTTCCAACTACATGGGAGGAGAGGAGAGAGGGGAGTAGTGATGGGTATGAGAAAAAAACTTTTTAAATAAAAAATAAAGATAAAAAAAATCTTTACTATAATAAAATTACAAAAAGAAAAAAAACTTCACTATTAAAAAGTTACAAAAAGAAAAAAATAATAAAATTCAAGTATTTTTGGTTTGTTCTTTTTCTGAAACTCAGACTTTATATTACTAGGCATTGCCTATAACATGCCAAATTTGTTCTTTTCTCCATAGCTTGAGATATTAAAACCACAGCATCTAAAGTCAGTAATCTGAGGGCTGTCTACTTCCTTTCCAACTAAAGAACTTATTTCCTAAAGCATTATTATTCATTTTCCTACAGTCAATGCATACATACATATGTACAATGTATATACGTATGTTCAGTGTACATACGTATTCAGTGTAACCTCCATTTCTTTTTGAACAAAAGAGAACAAAATTCTCAGAGACCATAGATATTTACTCAAAATAAGAAGGCTGAGCAAGCATTTAGACTTTAAAGGTAAAGAATAAAGCAAAGTACAGAAAATGTTTTTCCACCTTCTATATGTCTTCCTTTCCTTCTCTCCTATGCACTTCTCCTTGCTCATAAACAAGCTCTTGGGGTTATATTGTGCTTATTGATTGATTTATTGGGAGATACTAGTATTATAAATAGTTTATTATCTTTATCTTGTTTTAAATAAAATGTTATTTTAGATTTTAAATATTTTGTGACCTTTCTCCTTTACTACAGTGCAAGTTTATAAAGACTGGTATTTTCTTATGAAGTCTAAAAACCAATCCTTGCACAAAATAGATGTTCAATAACTATTTGTTGAAAAAAATGAATGCACCGACATCCTAGAAGTGTGTGGTAGATTCAAAACTTTCATTATATGGGACTAGGAAATGACAATGGCTTTCAAAGGAAGAAGGCTGGTTATCAGAGCCCAGAGAGTCTAACTAAATTACAGGACTATCAAAGGCATCCAGGAAAGCTTGCCTGAGCCTTTTTGTTAGTTGCTAGAAAAGTTATCATTAGAAATAATCTGAATAAACTCAAAGCAAAGTACCAAAATCCACTGTCTGTTCTTGAGTCACAGTTAGGCAGGTAGGTTCTCAACCAAGGGTGGCCCTGCACTATGAAAACAATAGAAATCAATAATTTAAAACAACATCATGATGACAAACAGAAGGTTTCTTGAGTCTTAAAGCAATTAAGCTAAGAATGAAAATTGGGGATCTATTCCAGTGAGAATTTTGAAGAAAAAAATACCAATTGAAGAGAAAGTGGACTTTCAGGTAGAAATACATATTTTAATGGGTAATCTACTTACCCTATTGCAAATATTTGCAATGTACTGTCTAGAAAAAAATAGTTTTAATGGTTACAACAATCTGTCTTATTTAAAGAGAGGACAGAGGACTTTTCTGTTTTCAGGAGGGAAAAAGTGCTTTCTGGATATTGTTTTTTCTCTGTTGGGGACCACGTTTTCTGTACAGCAAATATTGACACATGGCTACATCATAGAGGGTACAGCATGTGCTATTCTTTTATTATCAAAGTACTTAAAAGATAAAAAAATGAATTATTATGATAATAAAAAGTCATAAATTCTCTGGATGCATGTTGTCAACCAAGTACTCTCATTCTCATATAATCATGGAGATATCATGGGATTTCTATGTAATTAAGTTTGCAGGACTTTTTCATGATTGATGATTGATACAGGAAGGCTCAGATTACAACAGTGGTAACAACCATGGTTGGTGATCCTGGGTTCTATAAGAAAGCAAGCTGAGCATGCCATGCCATATGAAGCAAGTTAGAATGTAGCACTCCTTCATGACCTCTGTATCATTTCCTGCATCCAGGTTCCTGCCTTGAGTTTCTGTCCTCACTGGATGATGTACTATAAGCTGTAAGACAAATTATTTTTCTTCCAATTTACAGTTGATAATGGTGTCTTATCACAGCAATGGGAAACACATAGATATATTATCTAATATTCTAAAATATAATTCATTCTTTCCTTCAGAACATAAAAATGGCCTTACAGTAAGGTTTAGATCTATGAAATTGTTCCACTGAGTATCTATAAATTTCTGAAAAATATGACAGTCTAGTATTGAAATAATTTAACAACTTCAATGAATAAATTGTTCAACTACAATTGAACAAAACTAACCTCATAACCCATCTAAACTGAAAAGTAGAACTATCCCAGGAGCAAGTTATAAGTCAACTTAAAACTGCATCCTTAGGATCTAGGAAGATGGCTTAGAATCATTTTTCTCTAAAGGACCAGGGTTTGATTTCCAGCCACCTACATGGCAGCTCACAACTCAAAATGCATTCAGGCTAAACATTCACAAAAATGAAATATTTTAAGTAAATCATTAATAACATTCACATTGAGAAAAAGAATGGAAAATGTAATGGGGAATAGGTGTATCACAATATTTTGCTAGGCTGATTGTCCTTAGCAGTTTTTCTTTTTAGATACCAAACTCTTTTTTATTTTTTAATTGTTTTTTGAAAATCAATATCAAACATTGTATAAAGAAGCAAAACATTCAGAATAGATGACAAAAAAACCATACAGTAATAAAACTTCCCTTTTCCCTAAGATACATGAAACATAAAAAATAAAATCTAAAGCTTCTCAATGAGTTTTAATTTTGGTTGACATGAGCAGTATCTAAGAGGCTTTTGTGAGAATTCACATTCATGAGTGTTTTTAATGAAAACTCCATGTAGGGTTGATGGCATCCTAGGAGTTACTTTAAGAAACATCCCTTCACAAATCACAAGGGATGATCTGAGTGCCAAATAATAAAGCAAAAGGAGAGGGTATTATAAAGAAGAGAAAACTTGAAGATGTAATCTATGACTTTTCAGAAGCATTATCTTTGTTTGGGGGGAGAAATGTTACTTTCATTTATATATCAGTATAGGGCATTTAGTTCCAGGTTGGCTGCTATGTGATTGTATTAGGACAATGATACAAGAGGGAGATAATCAAGATCACCCTAGAGATCATGTTGGTATAGTCAGGGTAATGAAATAAAGACTAGTTTTATGGCAAATAACAATAGCATGAGTGCAACAAGAAGACCAGGAGATCTGTTAGAAAGGGAAGATGGTGTTAGGCAAGACTCTACAGAGGCTATAAGTGGATACAGCAATAGTTCGGCAATATTTGGGGGCACCTTATGTCCAACCATTGAAATAAGAATTTCTTTAAGGAGAAAGTCAAATTTCAACAAGGGAATATTTATTAGTTGAGAATTTATTCTTCAACTTTTTTGAGGCTGGCCAAGAGTTCACCATGCCGACCATACTACTCTCAAACACACAGGTCTGCCTGCATCTGCCTCCAAGTACTGGAATTAAAGGCATTTATACTACAGTCAGTATCCTTCAACTTTAAATTGTTTTTCCTAATTCTCCATTTAGAATCTTGTTTTGCTTGATCTAAACAGCATTTTGGGGGAGATAATGTAAATCATACTTTAAAACAGAATGGGCCTATCTTTGGGATCTAGACAAAACCCCACACTGAATAACATCCTTAATCCAGAGAAGAAGGTCTTGAACCTCAGGTCAGTTGAAAACAAAGATACACACACACACATAGATTTATAATACAACAAAATTAAGTTTTGGCCCAATGGCCAGACAAGAAATAAATAAAAATGTTAAGATCATTCTTGTGTAATGAAATTATTGCCTTCAGTTCACTTATTATATACATTATGAAGAATATGCTGTTCATTTCATTCCTCATTTGTTTTCCTGATCTCTTGACCCTTGGGCAAGCATGGATATGACTATTTCTGATCAGGTTCTTCATAAAACTATTGTGTAAATTTTTAGAAGTTGAATTATATAATAATTTCAATTTGTCCTTGCTCAAATTCTACAAATTTCTGGCTGCTAATTTTAATAATATAATAAACATTTAACCACAGGTTCTTATGAGTACTAAAATGCAAAGCTAGGATGATGTTTCAAGTTCTAATAGTCATGTTTGTCTTTGTATAAAACAACTGATAGATTCCTGGGTCTTCTACTAACATTTTCCAGAGCAGACTCTGATACTGAAAGTCATATAAGGAGGTGTGAAACTAGGTATAATTAAAGCAACAACAACTCAGATCTTAGAATAGTGACTGGGCAGCAGAGGCACATCATGTTTTCAGGATTATCTTATACTGACCCAAATCTCCAGGTTTGTCCTGAGCTGTGAGATTATACTTTCCTCTCAGTTGTTTCCAAATAAGCAACTCCACTCTTTTGTTTCTTCCTTCTGAACTTGAGATGTGGAAGAGACTAAAGAAAACATTGTCTGGATCCTCAGCTGTTTTATTCATCTTTCCTGCCTCAAATTTCAAAAACTGAGTAGAAAGGTCGGTGTTTACCAACCATTAAAAAGGCATCACAGGAAATACCCATATGCATTGAGCAATACCAGCTAGGAGGGACAAAAATATAATAACTTCTCCCATCTGTGTGTGGTCCTTTCAGAAAATGTGCACACATATGGCTGGCTTATGATAATTAAGTCCAAATCTGGATTGGATTCCACTTGGAGAGCAATGGTAAATCTGCAGCTAAAACTTCCAAATGCTTTCATATTTCTTGAATAAAAATGTTTTGAAGGTGCTGGGTAAGGCAAGGGCTAAATTGGACATCATAAAACAGAGCCCCAAACAGCAGATTTAAATAAATTTTAAAATCATGTCATGCCTAGTTTTTAATTACACATCCAAGCAATTTTGAAGATAAGCTGCTACTAGCCAGTACATTAAAATAATATAAAATGACTTGATTCTTGTCACTCTGTATTCAGTGCTACAGCTCTTAACAGCAGTGATAAGGTAGCAAGAGATAAAAAGCTCTAACATGTTGTTTGGGATCTTCTTACTTTTGACAAAATGGCAGCATTCTCTGAAATGTTGATATGGTTTTGAGAAAACTAAAGTAATTTTCTACCTACTGACAGATGGGAACATAATTGTGTGTTAAATCTCAGCGTGAGGATTTCTAGTGTGGTAACTATGAGAGGATTGTTGACTGCTCTTATAATGTCAAAGAATGGTGAGAAAGTAGACTGAGAGTAGATGGTAAGGTGATTTTTTTGAGATAGGCTTTTATTATGTATCCCTGGCTAGCAGGGGCTTACTGTATAGACCAGGTTGGCCTTGAATTCATATTGATCTACCTACAGGTGCCTCCTTAGAGTAGGAACTAAAGGCAAGGGCCACCACATTCAGGAAAGATATCCTTGATGGGATAGTGATGTACAGCTTCTTTAAACTAAAGCACTCAGACCAGGAGGCAGAAGTGATGACCTTATGCCTCAAGAAGCTAATGAAAGTTGTTAAGTTTTTGAGGCCCCTCTTTAAGGTTATATAAAAAATAAATTGTTTCTGTGGGAGAGGAGACTCTTTAGTGGAATGACCCACAAGTTGAGCAGCAGACTTCAGTAATACAATTTGACTTTCTGGTGATACAGCTATTTCTGAGAACCTAGGTTTCTGTAAATTGCTCACTTACCCATGTGCCTAGCAGCAACCCTGCTGAATTCATTGATTCAGCAAGCTACACTTGGGTACAATCCTTTCTTTTTTCTGGGATCTCTTGTCAATGACAGATGTGAGGTGAATTGATAGAAGTTTGTTTATCTCTTCCCAGGAAAAATCCCACATAAAACCAAGCACAGTCACTAAGTTTACTTTCAACAAATAGCTACAATGGAAGATCCAGAACCAACCTAATTATTATTTGAAAAGAGGTGCAGTTATTCTTCCCATTATTGGAAATTTGCCTTCCCAAAGGAGGAAGGACAAGGCCAGGAGAGTATCTGCTTTGCATTAAGTATGGAAAATGAGTGGAATTTGGATGACCTAGGTGCTGAATAGGTAATGTGTAAATCTACAAATTAGGGTGGGTGGTAAGCAGAATCGTCTTTCCCTTTTCTTTCTTTTTATCTTCTAAGAGATTCACTGAATATATAGTATGAGGAACTGAAAAATACTACAGTTATGAGAAATGTTAAATGACTTCTTAGAATCACTTGTTAACATTGGACCTGAACCTAAGACCTCTTGATTTTTTTCCATAGCATTTTATCATTAATGGCCTAGCCTACCTTCTGCTTTATTACTGCTCAATAACCATACTGAAATGAGATGACATTTGGTTGTTGTTTCATTGTTCTTTGAAGTAACTCAGTTATCAATAACTTTGCCCCAGAAGTATGAAAATTTCCCTGATTATCTATGTGCCTAATTACCTGTCTTCTAATTACTGCCCAGTGATTACCATCACACCTTCTATAGTACAGATGTTTGTAGTTTTAAATTATTCAAACGGTAAAACTTGTAGAGAGACTGCCAAGCTTTGCAAACATGTAAAACTTCCCTCTTTTAAAATAGAGTATCTTTCCTGTAGAGTAGTAGTTCTCATTCTTGTAGGTCAGAACCCCTTTGACCAAACTCATCTCCAAAAAAATTTACATTAAAATTCATAACAAGTGCAAAATTACAGTTATAAAATAACAATGAAATAATTTTGTGGTTGGAGTGACCGCAATATGAGGAACTGTATGAAAAGGTTGCAGCATTAGGAAGACTGAGGCGAACTGCTCTAGAATATAATCTAGGAGAATGTTCCAAACTAATTTATATGGCTTTTAAGAGCCACAGTCACATTAGGCTTGTTTCACTAAGGATTAGTGCCATGCAGTGATTATTTCCCAAGCAAAAGTATGGACCAATAAAAAGTCCTTATCAACATAAGTCAGCTTCGCCAGAACCTCTGGGTTCTCCTTTGGCTTCCTGAAATAAGATTTAGGAAGTAAGTGACAACAGGCTGGCCTTCAAACCCTGTTGATTAGACTTATATTGTGATCAGATTCACCTACATATCTAAGCAATTGTTGAACAAATCAATCATCTTTGAATAATTATTCAAAAGTACACAAGTCTTAGCATTCTAAAAATTACCTGCAATTTCTCCTCCTCACAGAAACAAGAGCCAAAATGGTTGAGATTGGTACTGTAAAATTAGCTCAATGAGCTTATCCCTACCTTTTTATGGCACTAGAGGTAAAATGTCTGTAAATTCTTTTTGGTTCAGTTCTCAGTGATGATGATTCTTTCTCCCACCTTCCCTATACTGCTTGAGTTGTGATATAAAACCCATGGGTTTTTTTCACTTATTATGAATAAAGTCTCATTTTTTATCTATATATTCCCTCGTTCAAACTACCTTTCCCCTCCTGCCACTCCCAGTCACTCTCTCTTCTCCCATCTCCTTATCTCCTCTCCAGCAAGGGCAGGAGGCCCCAAGGTGGCTTAGTTTAGTATCATAGTTATGACTATCATTTATGGTTTTAAAACCACTTGCTGAAGCACAGGTATTTCAAACTTCCCTATACTGCTTCTTTCCCATTTCTGTGGTTGGATATTTACTTTGGGAGGGAAGGGTTCTGAGATCTAAAAGCAGTCTGAAGCAGGCACCTTGAAATGAAGGATTTCCCTTTTGTTCTAAGGCTATACAGAACATGAGGAAACATTTTAAATAATAGGAAGGAGCTTTGGGGCCAGGAAAAAAGGGGAAAGTTGTATAGAGTTAAAAGGACTGTAGCATGTTGCCTGCTTTCCTAGTTAAGTCGATTTTGAAGAGGAAACTGAGTCAGAATGAGAATCTGTTGAAGCCGGAGAGACCTTTTATGTGATCATAGATGACAGATTAAATGAGGAAAGAAAGTGTGGCTCTCATGTTTTCCCAAGATACCTTCTAATTATTCTGTCTTTACATCATTACCTGTAGAGCAACTTGATTTAATATAAATGCAGGGGAAAGTTACTTTGAAATGGAGGTAAATCTTTTTATTGTTAGTCCAGTCAGGTGAAGTCAAAGACAAGTAGTGTGATTGTTTAACAGGTATTGCCCACATAGACTAATCTGTTTGAATGCTTGGCCTATAGAGAGTGGCACTATTAAGAAGTGTGGCCTTATTGAAAGAAGTATGTCATTGTGTGTATGGACTTTAAAATTTCTTATATATGTTCAAGTTGTGCTCAGTTTGGGACTCAGCTGCTTCTGCTGCCTGTAGATCGAGATGTATATAGAACGTTCAGCTCTTTCTTTAACACTATGTCTGTCTGCATGCCTCCATGTCCCACCATGAAGATGATGGCCTGAACCTCTGAAACTTTAAGCCAGCCTCAATTAAATGTTTTTCTTTATAATATCTGCTGTGGCCCTGGTATGTTTTCATAGCAATGTTTTCACAACTTTCTAATACAAGGACTTATTCAGTTTCCACATATTTTGTTGATCAACTTCTTTTTTTCTTAAAATGTCCATAAAAAGGCCCAACTGTGTTTTATATAAGCCAATCAATTGGATATTTGTTTTTAATAAAAATCAATCAGGAATGCAACAGAGCTTTCCAGAAATTATGAGAATTTATTATGTACACAACACACTTTCAATGACTATAATTTTACCCACCACTGATCCATTTTTGAAGGCCCTTCTCCAGATCTACCCTCCATAAAACCACTTTGCTTAGTTCTTGTTTAATCCACCAGTATAGTGCATGTCAGAACTCTCAAAGTCTTACTTATCTCTAAAAAGAATGGAATCATGTGGTTTTCATGACATTTCCCAGCACTCTCTCATTTAATGCTTAATTCTGCTGTGGATGCTTACATTATAGTCATTCATTATTGCATTAAATAAAATTACAAAACTAGCAAATATTTGGACACAACTACAAAATGAGCATATAGTTTTCTTGAATTGTAATATATAAAGATAAACATAGTCTAGTTGTGCAAATAAAGAATGGGTCACAGCTTTTGATAAGTAAGAAATGTGTGTTTCTGGGGCCCATCAAAACCATGAGTGAAATAACCAAAGCATCATCATGAGAGCATTTAGGTAAGTCTCAGTTCTGTGTACATTTTATTTTCAGTTCTGGTATCTAAATAAAGAATGTTCTTTTATCTTATTATATTAAAAATTGTTCTGTAACTAGAATCAGAATCCTTTGAAGCTCTTGCATCAGGCCCCAGTATGAGTCAAGAATAGGAGGCAATGTAGGGAAAACTGGCCTTTTATATGTGGATAGAATTATACATCAGAGAAGATTGTTTAGGGCCACAGGTGTGTGTTTGTCTAGAAACCTATGCTGTACCCACTCTCAGTGGTATGTGCAATGTATCAGTAGAGGGAAAAGAAATATTGGTCCCCATGGGTTTTATATTACAACTCAAGAAGTATGAGGAAGGTGGGAGACTGAATCACCATTACTCATACTGAGAACTGAACCAAAAAGGATTTACAGACATCTAACCTCCAGTGCCATAAAAAGGTAGGGTTAAGCTCATGAAAAGGTTGATAATGAGGCAAGAAGATTTGGTAGTATGGAATGTTTTGTGCAGAAGCAATTCTATAATTATTAATGATTTGAGAAAGTGTGACAGTGGGTTTTAAATGTCAACTTGCCACAAATTAAAGTAATCTGAGCATGGAGCCTCAATGACAAATTGTGTTTATTGCCTTAATTGACATGACAGACCCACTGAAAATGTGGGTGTCCCTTTCTGGTAGTAAACCAGATTTTTTTTTTTAAAAAAAGGGGCGAGTCAGTCCCAAATGTAGAGAGATTATTTAGCCTTTGCTCACTTGCCCTTTTCTCTTGCCACCAATTTAATTTACCCTGTTTTCTTGCTGTTGCTGCCGCCTCCACGTAGTCCTTCACATATATAAAGCTTTTCTGGGCTTCTGAAATAAACAAAGCTTTTCTGGACTTCTGAAATAAACAGAGGACTAATGGATCTTCAGGAACACTCTAAAGCCGCTGGCACAAGACTGGGGCTGCTTAGGCACCCAGCCTCCTAGGAAGAACAGCTATTAACTTCTAGGTATCTCTGGTATTAGCCATTGCTGCATGACATTGATGGCTATGGTACCCAGCTGCAAGGACTGAACAATAACCCTCTTCTCAGCCTTTAAGGAAGTAGTCAGAGTCAGAGAGCTAGCCAGATATCAGCACTCTTCCATGGTTCATACCTTGAGTTTCTGCCCTGACTTCTCTTAGCAATGGATTGTGATAAGAAAGCATATGCCAAACAAAGTTTTTCTTATGCAAGTTGTTTTAGGTCATAGTTTCTTATCACAGAAACAGAATGAAACTACAAGTGATATAAGTTAAAAGAATAAAACCATTACTAATAATGAAACAGTAGACATGTGAGACAAACTTCCATTCTCCTAAAATGTTCCCTGTCTATATTTCCTCTTATTTGGCCTACCATGCCCTATGGTGTCCTGCCATTTACAATAATTTGTTATACTAAATTCAATGAAAAGTTATTGGAATGATAGCATATGTTACAGAAAAGGTTCTCTTGATTTCTATGGATTTATGCATTTTAAGTAAGAATCTGGCATTCTCTAAAGAGGATGAAGAAATGTATATTCTTCATACTTTAGTCATGGATGATTAATTTGGCAAGTCAGCAAAATACTTTATAATGTTGGAGTATGATAAAACATATTAGGGAGGTTGTGGTAGCCAACTTCAATAGTTAACAATGCAACCTAAAAACACCTGGGAAGAGTCTCAATGACAGATTGCATATATGTTGGGTTAACATGTGGCCATGTATATGGGTGAACGCTTTAATTAAATTGATATTGAGAGATGCAGCCCAATGCTGAAAGCTATATTCCAAGGGGAAAATATCCTGAATTATGTAGGAGTAGAGAAACCTCAGCACAAGCAAGCAAACAAATAAACATACATGCATTTATTTCTCTGTGCTCATGACTGTGGAAGTGATGTTACCAGCTGTCTGAATCTCCTGCCTTGACTTCCCTCCAATGATGGCCTATAACCTGGAATTAGAAGCATAAATAAACTCCTTTATTCTCAAAGCTGCTTTTGTCAAGGTACTTATCACAGCCAAAGAAATGAAACTAGATCAGAAATCAATATTAAAGAATCTGAAGAAAATGGGACAAAAATGATTTTGACATGTTTTCATCAACAGAAGAGGCTGTGTCTTTCAACAGTAGTTAGAAATTTGCTAGGAGATTGCTTCCGGTTCCACCGCCGGGACCGGTGCTCTCTGTGGCGTCCCAGCACACTCTGGAGCAGGGGGCAGCTGAACTCTGCACCTGGCCACACCCACAGCTCCTGCTGCTGCTGAGGGTATCTGCAAGGATCCCTACTGCGACCCCGAACTGAGTGAACTGAGCAAACCAACTGCAGGGGTCTCTGAGGGGCGGATTCGAACCCTGACCAGAGG
>PVIH01010601.1:0-74190 GCA_004025045.1 Sigmodon hispidus
TACTCAGCAGTAAGAAAAAATGATATCCTAAAATTCACAGGCAAATGGATGGATTTGGAGAATATCCTCCTGAGCGAAGTATCACAAACTCAGAGAGATAAGCAGGGGATGTACTCACTCACTAGTGGTCTCTAAACAAACAAACAAGAAAAAAAGCCAAACATGCCCAAGCGGCAAACCACAACCACTGAACAGCTTGAGATCAGAAACACCCTGGACTGACCCTTCAAACTCCAGTCCAACTATAGGAACACCTGACTCACTCTTGAGGGAGGGGGGACAGAACTGGATATGGCCAGGAGTGGAGACTGATCCAAGCATTATTGGGTCTGTGGGACCATAGGACTGTCTGCTCCCTGCCCAGGGAGGGGTTTGGGAGTTGCAGAGAAGAAAAATGACCAGATGTGGTGGGAGGGGGAAGAGACCTTGAATAAGGATATACAGGGATGGAAAAAAAAATTCAGAGGGAAAGCTGAACACAAAGAAAATATATGTGTAGCAATCTTATTTGTATTTCCACCCTTGATAAGCCATGCTTATGATTCTTATCTTCTGTATAGTTCTTGTTAACTCATCCGCATTTTAAATTTTTTTACTGTTTTTTTGATAAATACAAAATAAAGAAGGAAAAGAAAAAAATAAAACAAACCAAATGAATATATGATTTAAAAAAAACAAAACTTTGTATCAGAACAAATATGTGCAGAAAGACAGAGGAGGAGAGCAAAAAGTCTACAGTCCTGAATCCAATAACTAGCCTATATATTTTATAAACATCTGGATATGACTGAGAAACACTCTACTGAGTGACATTTGTCATGGAAATGAGACAAAGAGGCATGGAAACAGCCAAGCAACCCGAGATGCCATTTGTCTTGGAATGTGCATATACCCATCTCCTAACAATACACCCAGCAACCTGGAACCCGCACCAGCAGTAAATGGCAATGAACACACAGTTTCAAACATTGGACTGGTTTTCATCCCCAAATGAACTTTAGTAACGGCCCCTGTGTTGCCTCTTTTGGGTATGACTCACAAGTGAACAAGAGTGGAAATGGATAGCTGTTTCTTAATAAATCTCCTCCAGTACTAACCCATGATTCATATTACATGGGCTACACCTTTAATTTTAGAAAAGGCCACCATAAATTTGGTTAATGTGTCATAACTCAAAATGTACTTCTTAAACAAATTTTTTGAAATTGCTGGTGAAATTAAGTTTTGAATATTCAACTAAATATATCCAAATACCGTTGACACCCAAAGCATGGAATGCCATACCAGCCTAAGTTTCTGGCCCTTCTACAAAAATTCATTTCTGCCAAGGAATAAGACAAAATCTAATGAAGGGCCCTCATCCTTATCACCCCAGATTCTGATATAAATGGATTGTGTGTTGTCTTTATTTTAGCCCATGGTGACAGGTCTCTGCCTAGCATATCATGACAACAACAACAACAAAAATCAGTTGAATTCTCTGCAACCATGTGCAGCTGGATTGCTACTCATGCATGCTGAGGAGTCAATATAATCCTCATGATTATTGGCATGAACTGTAGCTCAGTAACATGAAGTTTTCCCTGTAGATCCTACTTCCTTTTCTCCATTTAACCTAGGCCTAATCTTAAAAGGGGTTTTCACACCTTTTGCTCACATCAAGAATATATAAGGGGCCATTAAAATGGCCTGGCTGGCAACGGTACTGGCGGCCAAACTTGACTATCACAAGGTAAAAGGATAGAACCAATCAAAATTGTCCTCTAGCCTACACACCAGTACGCATGTTACCTATCTATCCATATGCACACACAAAACAAACAGCAGATAAATAAATTTGATTTTTAAAGAACACAATTTATTAACCAGTATTACAAAAGCTGAAATGATTATATTTCAAAGTGAATTTTCCTCGCTTGGGGCCTCTGTGGGGCCTGTTTGCCACCTTAGAGTATGGAGTCGCCTTGGGATCTGCTGATGGCCTTTGTTCACAATACTTTACTTGTTTGTTATCACCCATGTGACCATTAGAGAAAAAGACGACAATTTCTAAATATAATTAAAGCAAAGGCCCCTTTTCTTTTGTTCCTAACAAATCTTTGAGAAAATCTGCAGCTTCCAAGGAATTTAAAATTAGTCACCAAGGTCACTACTTCATCACCTCTGAAAAGGACAAGTGGGATCCCCCGCTCTGTCTGCTAATGTAAGACCAAAAACATTTGGTGGTACTCTACTCCCCTGCCACTGACTGACAGAAAACCTATGGATGAATATTAGAGACAGTCTTTCATCAGAAGAATCATGAAGCATCTTAATGTGCTTTTTATTCTAAGTTTCATCTTCTTCCTAGAAAATTGTAATCAAAGTTATTATTTTATAAAATGATTTAAAATGAAGTATGAAAGTTAGAAAGAAGATATCATTTGATCAGACTGTTATCAAGACAGGAACACTCAGCCTTCATTATCACACCAATTCTGCACAAAGACTAATCACTAATTTAGAGAGAAAGAAACAGATCATGAGGTCAACTGAATTGCTCCTAATTGTCTCCATCTAGGAGGAAATAGAACATGAAACAGGGGGACTTCTGATGTCCTCAGTATGTAAGCTTTTTTTTATCTCCCTCTGACTCTTCAAAATAGTCCTTGAACGAAAATCAGATTCAAGACTCTTTCGTTATTCTTAGGAAGTAATGGCCATGGTGGGGAAGTGACATCTGATTTGTCTACTCCAGCAAGAAGCACAGGAAGAGAAATTCACCCTTCCTTCCATGTTACTACTTCATCTCCTCTGACCTTTGGACACCTGACCGAGAGTGAGAGAGTAGTCAGGAAGACCTGTTGCCAGCTAGCTTTACCTACCACCTGGAAAAGACCTGGCAGAAAAAAAAAAATTCCACCCACACCCTCTAGTGGATACCTTCAGGAATACTGAAAATGACTCTTCAAACCAAAGAGTTATGCAGTTTCCAGAGTATCCCAAGCCCATCCACTGAGTGTCAGGCAAAACAGCCCCCACTGCAGAGATATCCCAGTGATCTCCTATTGAAGAGCATCTCTCAAGATTATCTCTTCCATATATTCCTCACCCAATCATAAAAAGTTGTTCTTTATACAGCAGCGACGGGACTCTTAGGTAACCACAAATTCTGTAGCAAAGGATTTTTGGAAGCTGTGGTAAGCACCCTTAGAAAAACCTTGTACTACCTAAAAGGCTTGTTAAAGCCTACACATCCTCATTAATAGCCTTCATAGCCAAGGAATGAGTTTTAGAAAATTCAATGGAGTCTCAAATATATTATTTCAAATTTCATTCCACTCTTTAGGAAACCCTTTATATATTCATTAGAGGTGAGATGTTTGGGAATCCAGGCCACTGAACCCCACATATAGCTTCTAATAAACATGACATCTTCATCTGTAAATTCCTTTGTATTTTGCTATCATAACCAATAGTTGCAATGAATCATGGAAGAAACTGACTCCAGTCTGGACCTGCAGCATACAAAATTATCTTTTTCTCTACAGTAATTTGCTAATCTAAAGCCCAAATAAAGGTAGAAATGATGCAAGTTGCTGGTAGTAGGATATTGATAATTAGTGAGAAAGTCTATTAGAACAATAAGACAATAAAAAAACAAACATTCTTGGTAATGAATACTTAAAACAGAACCTCATCTAATATAACTATCAATCAACTCACCAGAGATTCTACCATTCAATTTGTATTATTTCATAAATTATCAAAATTAAAAAATATATTTGAATCATCTATATGGCCCATAAATATATATAGTGAGAACAAAGACAAAAAAGTTGTTGATAAGTCCTACTTTATATGACATAATTGGAAACAGCATTCAGGATACTTGTTCTCAGCATCTTTTAACTTTGCATTTCAAATGGCTATTGAAGATATGTTTGGGGAAAATTACATTCTTAGTGATGAGATTCAGTTCAGATTTAAAGTATCCTCTATATTTCCATTGAGTTGTGAATTATTAATTCTAGGCTGCTTTTTAAAAATGAAGATTCAAGGGGAAAAAAACAGAGGTAATACTTGCTAGATTTTACAAGATATAAAATATCTCCATTTTTATGCAAAGGCACTCCACACCATGAATTTATCAGTAAAGATAATTTCCCTAGGTATACTGAAAAATGAAGCTGTGTGATACAAGGCATCATTTATGCTCAGACTGATATACCAATACAATATTGCACCTTGCTTAGTTAAAAAATAACAATAAAATTCCCTTGCAGATTTTGCTTTTCAAGCCTTGTTTACATATTTTTTCTAATCTCTGAAATATTTACCCACTTAACACTGAGATTTTTCCAATTAACATGAGGATAGAAGGCAGAAACTGGTCAGGTAAGTTCCACAAAGAAAGTTAGGAGAATGTCCTCACTGGGGCTAAAAAGTACCAAAAGCAGAAAATTGTTCTACTTCCTGTTTTTCTGACATCTCCTAAAAAAGAACCTTTGCCTATAGCTATGCTTGTAGATGAGACTGAATGGAAAAGAGGCATTAGAAGCCTCTGGTTGAGCCAATTGTACTGACCAGCTCATTCCTTTCCCATGCATAATCCCATGCCATTGTTTCAAACCAGGTTTGGTGTCTGCTGACTTTTCTAGGACCATAGCCCCCACAAAGCCAAGCATACCAAAAGCCAAGGAAGGAGCCATCACTTTAAAAAAAATCCCAGTATTTTAATATCAATTAGACAGTATTTTTCTGAGTGTTAGATTAAGATAAGCAAGTTGTAAAAATATATTCCTGAATGATGATTAAAATGTAAATATACCTATACACTAAGCAGGGTACATATGGCCTCATAGAGCATGAAACTGTAAGTCCCAGGCCTGTTACAGGGTCTGCACCGGGCACTCTGTGTATATGTTATG
The DNA here is from genome assembly GCA_004025045.1 of Sigmodon hispidus. Classification (NCBI taxonomy): domain Eukaryota; kingdom Metazoa; phylum Chordata; class Mammalia; order Rodentia; family Cricetidae; genus Sigmodon; species Sigmodon hispidus. The sequence goes on from PVIH01010601.1 coordinate 4,911, forward strand.
GCTGTTATCTTGGCATTTTTGTGGGACTCCTAACAGTGGGAATGTGTGAGTCTCTCAGGCACAGTATGAGGACATTTGCCTTGACTTACTCTATCCTGTTTTGTCATGTTTGTTTACTGTATCTTGGAGGGCTGCTCCTTTCTGAAGGAAAATACAGGAGAAGTGAATCTAGGGAGAGGGGAGGAGTAGAGAGAGAAAAGCTGTGGTCTGGATGTATTGTATAAGAGAAGACCCTATTTTCCATTTAAAAAAGAGGATACAAATTCCATTTTGAATTATGTACTGGAAAGACTGCTTTCAAACTACTCCAAGTTGCTTTGATTTTTTTTTTCTTTGTAGACCAAAAAAGATATTTGCTAAACTGGTAAGAGCTCTAGATATACAGACACATATGTCATCAATTTCTAATTGATATATGTAATAAAGATATAGAAGATTATCACCTCTGAGATGAGAAGAAAGGTATATCACTTATAATTAGCATGGTTTGTTTCTGTAAAAGCATAGCTAGAAATTAAATTCACATAGTGTGCATGGTGTATGTGAGATACTTGGCTTCTGGCCCTTTTTTTAGAACAGTATAACTCTAGTCTAGTCATAAGTAAAACACTGGAAATTACCAAAAGTAAGCAAATCAATATTCCACAAAAATGGAAAACCTAGAAGAAATAGACAGCTTTCTGAACAGGTACCATTTACCAAAATTAAACGAATAACAGATTAATTACCTAAACAAGCCTATAACCTTTAAGGAAATTGAAGCTGTCATTAAAAGTCTACCCAAAAATAAAAGCCCTTGTCCAGATGGTTTAAGTGCAGAATTCTACCAGACATTCAAAGAAGAATTACTACCATTACTCCTCAAACTGTTTCACACAGTAGAAACTGAAGGAGTTTTGCCAAATTCCTTTTATGAGGCCACAACTACCCTAATACCCAAGCCACTCAAAAACACAACAAAGAAGGATAATTACAGACCAATTTCCCTCATGAATATTGATGCGAAAATTCTCCACAAAATTTTGGCAAACCGTATACAACAATATATAAAAAATATCATCCACCACAACCAAGTAGGCTTCATCCCACTGGGAACAGAGTTGGAGGGACGGGGAGTAGTCTTTTTATGGTAATTATTTTAGGTAAAGAACTTTTTTGTAATAGTATTGTTTAAGAGGGGGCTTTGGGTTATTTTGAGCAGGTGTCGCTTTAAAATTTTTTTAAAAAATTTTTAAATGAGTTTTATAATTTTGTAACTTAGTGGTAACGATCTTTTTTAGTGTTTTAAAGTTTTTTATAAATGATTTTTTTAATAATTTTATAGAATGGAATATTTTTTAGATTTTATATTTATTTTTTTATTATTTTTTGTTTAAATTTTTTAGAGTTTTTATTTATTATTTTAAAATTTTTATTTATTTTTTTAATTTTTTATTTAATTTTTTAAAATTTTTATTAACATGAGTTTTGTATTTTTTAATAAAATTTTTATTTATTTTTTTAAATGTTTTATTTAATTTTTTAAAATTTTTATTAATGTGAGTTTTAAATTTTTTTGTAATTAAAGTAGACTTTTTTTATGGAAACAATGAGTTTTTGGAGTGTTTTAATATGTTTATTTATGTTAGAATTTTAGCCTTATGTTTTTTATGTTGAGATGTCTTAAAATAGCTAAGTATGAAGTATATTATTATATAAAAAAGTAAAAGGACTTTTGGGTGGAGATAACTTTTAAATGTGTAATTTTGGAAATAATTTTTTATTATTATTGTGACAAAGTGAGAAAAATTTTGAACATTTATTTGGTAAGACATTGTAGAAAGGAAAAAAAATATGTAGAAAAGAAAAGGAAGAAAAAAATATATTTAGATGTAATGAGAACTTATGGCCAGCAGATGTTGCTGTTGTGATCAGCAGCAGCAACAATGTTGTGGGAAACGAGGTGGCGATTTGGGGCTGGGAGGGTCTTTTTTAGATCTTTTAACAAATTTTATTAGGTGTGCTTTATTAGAACGGGTCAATTTGTCTCTCAGGAGGTCTGCCGCGGGTAGATTTGTTTTTGGTTGTGTATAGGAGGCTCGTGTGCAGCTGGTAACTAAGTTCAGACCAGCTCGGTGGGTGAGTGAGGAACCCGGCGGGTTTGTAGAATTAGCCCCACGTTGGGCGCCAATTATTGTGGTAAAAATTTGTCTTGAGATATGTTTTAAACAGGGTTTATTTGGTGAAAATTGCTTATAAAACAGAGCCAGTTTTAAGAGAAGATGACAGGATGAGATCGTAGTGTGTCGGAGCCTTTTTAAGGAAGATTTTTTATTTTTATGTCGTATGTTTGAACTCTTGGGCAGCTGGAGCAAACTGTGCACTCAGTCAGGGAACTCTCACGCGAGAATGACGATTTTTTGTCTTCGTTCTCTCTCTCGAAAGTCTATTTTTGGAATCTTTTTTAGTTAACTACGCCTCCTTTGTCTCTAGTCTTATGATGCGATCGTTTATATATATAGTTTTTGATTTCCCGCTACACTGGTCCAGATGGTTTAAGTGCAGAATTCTACCAGACATTCAAAGAAGAATTACTACCATTACTCCTCAAACTATTTCACACAGTAGAAACTGAAGGAGTTTTGCCAAATTCCTTTTATGAGGCCACAACTACCCTAATACCCAAGCCACTCAAAAACACAACAAAGAAGGAGAATTACAGACCAATTTCCCTCATGAATATTGATGCGAAAATTCTCCACAAAATTTTGGCAAACCATATGCAACAATATATAAAAAATGTCATCCACCACAACCAAGTAGGCTTCATCCCAGAAATGCAGGGTTGGTTTAACATATGAAAAACTGTAAACGTTATCCATCATTTAAATGAACTAAAGGAACAAAACCACATGAGCATATGCTTAGATGTTGAAAAAGCCTTTGACAAAATCCAACACTCCTTTACGATAAAAGCTATGGAGGGATCAGGAATACAGGGAGAGTACCTAAATATAATAAAGATGAATTACAAGAAGCCGACAGCCAGCATCAAACTTAATGGAGAAAAATTCAAAGCAATCCCAGTAAAATCAGGAACTCATCAAGGATGTCCCCTCTCCCCTTATCTATTCAATATAGTTCTCGAAGTTTTAGCTAAAGCAATAAGAGAACAAAAGGAGATTAAGTGGATACAAATTGGAAAAGAAGAAGTGAAACTATCTCTATTTGCAGATGATATGATTGTATACATAAGTGACCCACAAAATTCTTCCAAAGAACTTCTACAGATGATAAACACCTTCAGCAATGGAGCAGGATACAAGATTAACTCAAAGAAATCAGTAGCCCTCCTCTACACTAAAGATAAAAGGGCTGAAAAAGAAATAAGGGAAACATCAACCTTTATGATAGCTGCAAATAGTATTAAATACCTTGGAGTAACTATAACCAAAGAAGTAACAGATCTATTTGACAAAAATTTTAAAACACTGAAGAAAGAAATTGAAGAGGATATTAGAAAATGGAAAGCTCTCTCATGTTCCTGGATTGGTAGGATCAACATAGCAAAAATGGCAATTCTATCAAAGGCAATCTACAGATTCAGTGCACTGCCCATCAAAATCCCAACACAATAATTTTTGGACCTTGAAAGAACAATACTCAATTTCATTTGGAATAACAGGAAAGCCAGGATTGCCAAAACAATTTTGCTCAACAAAAGAACCTCAGGAGGCATCACCATCCCTGACTTCAAGCTATACTATAGAGCTACAATAATGAAAACAGCCTGGTACTGGCATTAAAACAGACTTGTGGATAAATGGAACAGAATTGAGGATCCAGACATTAACCCAAAAACTTATGAACACCTGATCTTCGACAAATTGACCCAAATTATTCAAGGGAAAAAAGATAGCATATTTAACATATGGTGTTGGCATAGCTGGATGGTAGTATGTAGAAAAATGTAAATAGATACAAGCCTGTCACCCTGCACAAAACTCAAGTCCAAGTGCATCAAAGACCTCAAAATAACCCAGCAATACTGAACTTCATAGAAAAGAAAGTGGGAAATACCCTCCAATGCATTGGTACTGGTGAACACTTCTTAAAGACAACACCATTAGCACAGACACTAAGAACAATAATCAATAAGTAGGACCTCCTGAAACTGAGAAGCTGCTGTAAAGACAATGACACAGTCAATAAGACAAAACAACAGCCTAAAGAATGGGAAAAGATTTTCACCAGCCCTACACGTGACAGAGGACTAATCTCTAAAGTATATAGAGAACTCAAGAAACTAGAGCCCAAAACCTTGAATAACCCAATCAAAAAATGGGGCTCAGAACTAAAAAAGGAATTGTCAGCAAAGAATTAGGAATGGCTGAAAGGCACTTGAAAAAGTGCTCAATATCTTTAGCCATTGGAGAAATGCAAATCAAAACAAATTTGAGATATACCTTACCATCTTAGCCTGTCAGAATGGCTAAGATTAAAGACACAGATGACAGCCTGTGCTGGAGAGGTTGCAGAGCAAGGGGAATACTCCTCCATTGTTGGTGGGGTGTCAGTTTGTTCAGCCACTATGGAATGCAGTAAGGCAGTTTCTCAGAAACCTGGGAATCAATCTCCCCAAGGACCCAGCAATACCACTATTGCGCATATACCCTAAAGATGCACATTTGTGCCCCAAAAGTACTAGCTCAACTATGTTCATAGCAGCATTATTCATAGTAGCAAGAACCTGGAAACAACCTAGATGTCCCTCTACTGGAGAATGGATTAACACATTGTAGTACATTACCCAATGGAGTACTACTCAGCAGTAAGAAAAAATGATATCCTAAAATTTTCAGGCAAATGTTTGCATTTGGAGAATATCCTCCTGAGCAAGGTATCACAAACCCAGAAAGATAAGCAGGGGATGTACTCACTCATTAGTGGACTCTAAATAAAAAAGCAAAACACACCTAAGCTGCAAACAACAACCACTGAACAGCTTGGGAACCAAGCACCTTAGACTGGCACCTTGGAGCCCATTCCCCCCCAGAGGAACACTTAACACAGTCTTGATATTAGGATGAGGGAATTGGACTTGCCTGGAGTTGATGCAGAACTAAGCCACCTTTGGACCTCCTGCTTTTGCTGGGGAGGAGATAAGAAGATGGGAATAAGAGAGTGTGACTGGGAGAGGTGTGATTGGGAATGAGTTTGAACGAGGGGATACATGGATAAAACATGAGACATTATTCAAAAATAAATAAAAAATCAGAAACAGAATATTGGCACTAAAAAAGAAAGGAAAAGAAAAATTTTGTTGGGCAAATGCCCTGAAATAGAATGAACTTTCTGAAGTAAACAGTTAGATCTTGAAGGGAAAGGAGATAGCATCAATAATGTGGTAGACAAGCCAATATTATTCTAAAATAGATGTATCTCTATCTAGAAACTGTATGACTATGTTATCTTACACATTACAGTAAAGCATAGCATGCCAATTTAAGAGAGAGAGAGAGAGATAGAGAGAGAGAGAATGACTCCTGTGTGTTTTCTTCTAATTTTATATGCACACATGTTGCTGCATGATTACAATGAGAGCACAAGAATCTCAAAGAAAGGCACTGGAGGCATTCTTATTTGTGTTTGCATCATTATTAGTAAGCATGTATGGCAGAAGCATCTTATTCTACTGTAGCACAAGACAGGATCTTTCTGAGGCAAACTTCAAAGAGAAGAATTATCCATGTCTGCTGGAAATGCTCTTCATAATGTCCAAAGATATTTACTGTATAATGTTCCTTCTAAATATTGAGATTTTTTTCCACAAAGGAAAATTCACGTTTATTATGCATGTGGTACTGAATGGACTGATGTTTTGTTCTGGTTAGGTTCACCAAATCATCAATGAGTTGGTATTAGGAGGAGGAACATCTTAAGTGATTTCCAGAGAGCTGCCCTCACCTCCTACCATGTGAAAACACAGTGAGAAGGTACCAATTACCAACCAAGAAACATGCTCTTACAACACACTATCCGCCATCTCCCTAATAATATGCTATTCTTTTATCAAATAATTGTTACATATCTGTTCTTCTATCAGACTGGATACATCAAGGGTAGAAAACAAATCTTATTCATCACTGAATTCCTGTGGCCCAAATTGTTACACATTTGATTCTTGCCCTCCCCATCCTTCTAAAATATACTGATCTGTTCCCAAAAGAAATGACTTATTTTACACAGAGACTCATACTTTTGGAGAATGTGTCTGTTATTTTTCTGGGATACATTTTTAAGTAGTCATTTATACTTTATCATTCTTTTTAGAGATTTTGGACATAGAATTTCACATCCAAGGCCTTGAGTAAATTCCAGAAATATACAAGTTTCAATGCAGAAAAACTTCAATTTGTATATGACATAAAGTTATACTGTAGTGAAAATTTCATCTGTTACCTCTACTATATTTATTTTTACAAAGTGATTGAAAGGATGAATATAAACTTTTTTGATAAAGTTCTGAGGTTCTTCTTTTCAGGGACTTGAAGCCTTTGGTTGTTGCCATATCTCCTTTTAGAATATCATTTTTATCCTCAACATTTTGAGTACTTAAAAGAAGAACTTAAAACATTCCTTACAATGTCCTTGTAATTTAAAAATTAATGGATTTTATCATCATCTCAGTATTTCCCCGTGGATCTGGTACAGTTGGCTGGTACTTGTTCTAAGTTATGTTTCTCTCTGGAATTTGGATGAGTTGAAAGAATTTACATGTCAGGTTGAGGTGAAAATTCTGAGCTACTCTTACTTTGCCAGAAAATAAAATCTCAGACTAAGCTTTTTGAAAGCTTTGAAATTTGAAAGATTATTATATATAATACGTGTAATTTAAAATAAAGGTTTGAGTATACAAAATAAATAAAATGTAATTGATCACATAATGAATAAAACAAAGTAGAAAATGATAAAGTAGATAATTTGAAATAAATCACTATATATCAGTGAACTTATTCATTAATAGGAACTGCAAAGCATTTTAAACTAAAGGAGCTGACTCTATTCCATAAGTTTATTCAGATTGCACCAACAGATATCCTAGGATAAGTGACTCAGAAATGGCAGGACTTATTTATCACAGGTTTCTGGAAAGTCCAGAATTAAAGCATCTACCCAGTTAGTTTTCTGGTAGACTTGCTCTCTGATTCAAAATGGCACCTTCTCGTGGCTTCCACATGTGACAATAGGACAGAAGAACAGAAAGCAGGAGGTTCTAATAGAGTCTTTAAGGTCCTTAAGAATAATTTTGATCATTCTTGAGATTGCCAGACAAACATTGCACCACCGATCTGCATCCCTACCTTTATCCTCTGACCTTTGCATAGAGGGAAAAAAAAAATCTCACTCATGATAGCAGATCCCTCAATTATCTGATCCCCTCCTAAAGGCACCATCCACTAATTTAGTTAGGAGAATGAATTTCAACATGAGTTTAAGACAAATATTAGCAGCCAAACCATAATTGTCAGTCAGTAGATCTAGACCTATTTTAAAAGTATAATGTAGGAATAAATGCCCAAATTGTAGTCTATAGTAGTAACCTTATGCCCCTGCTGTTCCTCCTTATTTTATATGAAGTAATAAGCTATATAGCATATAGCACAAAATTTTATATATGGCATTTTTTGAAAAATATAGAAAGTAACCACATCTCTTATCCATGAAAAGATATGTGTATAGCAAAATAAAGAGCACAAATACAATAGATAGTAATGATTTAAATAAGCCATTCCCTCTGGGGAGGGGAAAAGGACTAACTGCATTTGCCAGTTTTATTTCCTTAAGTACATCTTAAATGAAAAATTAATGCTAGAGAAAAATTCAATTGTTTTAGTATTATTTCTAAATTAAACAAAACAAACCAGAATATAGTTGACCTGTATTAATTAGCCTATATTAACCTATCACCCTGTTATTTTCTCATTATATTATATGAACTACAAATCTATGGAAGCTGTGAAGTATTTAGATTTTAACACAAAAGCTCATTAATCATTAACATTTGATTAAGGACAATTAAAGCCATATATTGTCTTTGCTTCATAATATTCAATTAACTTATGACCTGATCAAAGATAAAGTGTGGCAATGTGCCTATTGGGGAAGAGTTGATCTACATTATAGGAAGGAAATGATACACAAAAAGTCACTGAATCTATTTATTTCAAAGGAAAAAAATTGTATAATTACCAATTGTGTTTCCTTACATTTATTTTGTTCTGTTTGTATTTCAACTCTGTAAATGAAACACTCTTGATTGGATTTAAGACCTTCAACAGAAATCGAAACCCATACCTGGCATCATCATAAATGCCAAGAACTTGTAGCTAAACAGGTCATAGAGCCTAAGGGAGAAATTACCACTAAACTCTGCTAACAGGCCATAGAATTTTACTGAGTCTTAATGACTTGTAGCTGTATCCATACATTAGTGAATCTCTCAGCCATCACCAGACAAGAAGTTTTTAATAGATGAGAATTAACACTGAAACCCACAACTGGTAAACACACAAAGAATAAGAGACTGCTGAATGTTAAGCCTTAAATTGAACATCCATATCATAACTTTGCTCAAGGGTCTTGGGGATCACTGTGAAAAAGAACATAAGATCCAGAGAGGTGTGAGCTGAATATAACTAATCAGTGGGGGCATTTTGCATATATAAATTCACAACAATCATGACAGTATGCACAAGGCCTGTGGAAACTCAAGTAAGACAAAATCCTAACATGGAAGAGAAAGATGACAAAAAGCCTCACCTCTAGCAAAGGAGCTATTGGTGATTGATAGCTATTGGAAGAGGAAGAGTTCATTTCCTTCAGTGGCGTGGCCCTGGGAGGTCAAAAAGCCATACACCCAAGATTATATGGTGAGGACAAATTGCACTTGATGGGTCAAAGTAAAAAGGACACAAATTTGAGGAGGTAGAGAAACGAGGACTCTGGAATGGAAAGTGAATGTGAACATAATATACTGTAAGAACTAAGAAAAGGAGAAAATAAAATAAGAGGGAAAGAAAAGGAGTAAGATGAGGGTGGTTATGGAAATACAGCCTAAAGAAGAAGGAGAGGACCGGATGGAGAAACCAGGAGGGGGTAGGAAAGAAAGAAAATTGGAACCAGAACCTGCATGGAGATTTCCTTACCAAAGAAAATAACCACAAAGCATCCAACCTCTCAATGAAAGAGAGTCACAAGTATTGAGATGTTGTAATTGGTTCTGGCCTGGACTTTCTGGGCCTGGACCAAAGGTTTTGTCTCACTCTCGGCCTGCTTATCCTCAAATAATCACACACAGGCTTATATTATCTTTATGCTGATTGACCTAGGACCTAGGCATATAACTTGCTAGCTCCTTCATCTAAACTCAACCCATCTTGTTTAGCCACACGGCTCAGTACCTTTTCTCAGAGCAGCATTTTAGCTTCTTTCCTCTTGTGTCTGCTGCCATCTCCCTCCCCATTGTGTCTGTGAAGGCTCTCTCTAGTGTCTGCCTCTTCTTTCCCACAAAGTAAAATTCAGCAGTGAGTTTTTCTAGTTCTAAATTACCACAAAACAATTCCTAGTGATTTTTTAAAGCACTAGGCTTGTTCAATTTTTACTTCTTCAACTCATTCAGATAATATCCATAGCTTTTCTCTCATCCTTGATTATAATTTTCTCAGGACAAATTATAACTTTTTGCATCTCCAACCATCCTTGACAAAGCAGCTCTCAAAAATGGACTGCCCTAGAGAAAAAGTTCATAGAAACCAAAGACGCTTCTTCAGGGTTAGGAGCCTGGGACTATTTTCAGCTCTTCACTGCCAAGAGGACTGAAAAATTCAGAATAAAACTATGAACTATCTTGGATTAAAGCATCACAATGAATTTTAAATCCAAAAGGTCATTCTATTTTCATTTTTTTAAGACAGAGTTTGCAAATCACTTTCAGAATTAAGTAGACTTTTACTTATTTACCTTTTCACATTGTTGTATAAAATATTAATTTCCAGTAGTGGCTTTATTGATTTCTGTCAAACCAGACAATGATTTGTAGAGTTAGTCTATCATTTCTGGAGGAACAAAAAGAAAGCTGCTCCCTCAACTCTTTTCTTTAGTATATCTGAAAAGAAATTACTCTCCATTGACTTCTAAAAAGGATAAGTCTACATTTTAGAAGAAAAACCACATAGATGAGCTCCCTGGTCATTTATATCATGCTACAAAGCAAAGTAAATAAATAAAATAAAGACAGTCACATTTTTGCAGTTCCCTTGTAGCTTACATTGATGGTAGTCTAAAATGACAGTCCCTCCACCAACCAACCATAGGGAACTATACATTTCACACACAGTCACCAAGCCCATGACCCATCATCTGTCAATGTTCCTCACACAGAAGACCAACATCTAAATGTGAACTGACAAGCAGATGTCAACAGAAGGGCACAACACCAGAAAAATGGAAAACTCAGAACAACTTTACAGACTTGGGTCTTGGTACCACATCTTCTAAAGGAGAAAACTCAAAGATAATAAAGTATTAGAACATAGTCATTATAAAGTTTTGAGGATTAAATAAGTAAAGCTGAGATAAAAAATTTTTCAGGACACTGTATTAAATTTCTCCAAAATATCATGTATCCCACAGCTAATCTCAGATAAAGGGCATTGTGAGGAGCATAAAATCTTAGTAGGATTTAGAGGGCAGTAGACAAAGCCCTTGCATGGATTATGGACCTGGGCAAGTGTTTCTAGGGAGAAGACAAAGGAGTGTTTTCTATCATGTTCTGATGCTGTGTGTCTACTAAAATCAATGCAGTACACACTAACCAGAGGAAAAAGTTATCAAAGTTACTATGTACACAAGATATTCTCAAGAAAGAGATTACCTAATACACTGATGAGATTTATAAAATCACATACTCCTCTTCATAAAGAAGAGGATAGTAGATATATTCAAGACCCAAAGAAAAGGCAGATGTTTATAAATGAGTCTCTCTGGGTGTGATGTTGAATACGTGCAAAGAACAAGAAAAAGATTGTGATATCATCTGTATAGGTTCAACTATTCTTCAGTTCTCTTTCTTAGTCATGAGTATAGTCTCACCTGGTGAGTGACATTTAGGACAAAGACTGAAAGCAAGAGTTTCCTCCTTTTAGAGAAAAACATAATATGGGAACTTCAAAGAGTGGCACTAGATCTATGCATAAATTTGAAATAGCAAAGATTTCAAAGCTATTCTTCACCTGGCTGGAGACCAGATCTCCTAAATACCAGTCCTTTAAATATTTGTTTATAATACTATTTTCTAACAAACTGAGAATATTTAATTTAAGAATTTTGGTCTGAAGCATAAGTGTCAGCCAACTGTACCAGTATCACATTCATGGGGAAATACTAATGATCCTAATGAAATTTACCAATTTTAAGTTGAGAGTATGTTCTTAGAGATGTTTTTGAATTTCTTAACCAAAAACTGAAAATGTTGAGGATAAGACTAATATTCTAAAAGTACATATAGGTACAACCAAAGTACAAATATCTAAAAAGAAGAAGCTCAGACCCTCATCAAAAGTTCATATTCATCATTTCATTCACTTTATAAGAATAAATATAGAAGAGATAATAGGTGAAATTCCCATTACAGTGAACTTTATTTCCTATACAAATTGATTTTTTTTCCTGCCTCAAAACTTGTATATTTCTGGAATTTACTCAAGCCACTGGGCATAAAATTTTATGTCTAAACTCTCTAAAATGAATTATCAAGTATAAATTACTACATTGAATGGAATCCAGAAAAATAATAGACACCAAATTCTCCAAAGTCTATGTGTAAATTGTATCATTTCTTTTGAAAACAGGCCAGATTTTTTTAAAAATAGGGATGGTAAGAATCAAATGTGTCATTGATGAATAAGATTTGTTTCCTACCCTTGATGTAGCCAGTCTGATTATAAAAGAGATGCATAACAATTATTTGATAAGAGAATAGGGTATCATTAGGAGATGGTAATTAGTATGTTATAAGGGCAATTTTCTTGGTTCACAGTTGGCCGTTTCCTATTGTGTTTTCACATGGTAGCAGGTAAAGGCAGCTCTCTGAAAAGTCACTTAAGAGAGGACTAATTCAGCCTGTGAGAGGCCCATCCATATGAGCTAACTTCTTCTGATATCACAATCATGGTAATTAAGTGAATTGGAGGAGAACACAAACATTAGACCATCCAGTAGTATATGCATAAGAGACAAAGAAAAATTTCTTTCATGTCAAAGATCTTAGTACAAAGAACATTTAATAATAAATATTTTTGGACACTATGGACAATAGCAAAGAAAGGGCATTTCCTGCAGACATGGATAATTCTTCTCTTTAAAGGTTGTCTCAGAAAAATCAAGCCTTGCCCTACAGTAGAAGGAGAGTCTTCGCCCTGTATGCTTATTGATTACAATGCAAACATACACCTGAATTTTCCTACTGCCTTCCTTTCTGTGTGTTTTTGGTTCTTTTCTGAAGTCATCTTTACCAACTTTATTTGCTCTTGACAGTTTCTCTTAATTTTCAGTTGGAAAGTTCTGGGACATTAAACAAAACATAGCAAAAAGGGCTCTTTTAAAAATATTATTTTGCAGAGCTATTTGCTGCATTTATTTTATACACAGCATGATGATTACTTCTCCAGGCTTTTTTTTTCTTGTTTTTGCTTAGAGATAACTAGATGAGCAATTTTTAGGAGATAGTCACATTACTAAATGCTGAGCACATTTGGAAAAGCTTCAAGACCACTGAAGACATTTTCAATAACTTACACAATTTAGAAATGGAAATTGCTCTTGGTGTTAAATTTTAGAAGCAATTTTGTTTGAAAATATTAGTGAGTTTTGCAAAGAACCATCAAACCAGACAGTGAAGAGGACAACAGACTGTACAGTTTTAGCTACTGACTGAGAGTTCTTATTCTATCCCTGTCACTTAGTTGTTTTCTTCCTTTGTTTCTCAGAGCTAATATCAGAGCATGAGATTTTACGTATTGGTAAGTATGTAGATATTTGGGTAAGTATGTAGATATAAGTATTTATATATACTTATACAAGTATATATAAACATTTTTATTGATTGTATGAGATAAATCATTAAAATTTTTAATCAAAACAAACGTAGAAGATGAAAATATATAAAGGTTGAGTTAATTTTTTTAGGCTATTTAGAAATTGTGAATAAAGAAATTTAACTAAGACTAGATAATTCACTGTGTCAAGGCTCAGACCTTGCTGCCCGAGTAGTGCTCTCCCTTAGCAGGCATTGACCTTACACCTATAAAGAAGCAGCTGCTATCATGAACCACACCCAAGTTAGTGTCAAGGTTTGTGGAAAAATAGTCTAAAAATTCAACTCTTTTGAAGCATCCTACTTAAGTTTAAGTAAATGGGGAAAAAGATGTAAATAAAATATTAGAGAAGCTTTTAAACGGATGTAATAGTCTCATTCCATCATTGGAAATGGGCTTTTTATATCATGGATAGAAAATAAATATGCACTTACTATGCTACTAGTGTGATTAAACATTCTTGTTACTGTATATGCATAAGTCAATGATAAAACAAACCCAGATTACTGTAGAAATAAATAATGGAGACGTTTCTTAAACAAATTATTCTTAAGGTTGACTCAATCTTTAATTTTCCTTAAGTTCATATTTTTCACTATGTTTAATCAACTCCTAAACTGCCAGCATTAAAAAAATTTCTTATATAAGACATAAGTATCACTATACCTTTCTGCACATGGATAAGCCACCTATAAAACAAGACAACAAAATTGGTAGGAGCACAGAATAGCTCACAGCCTCATAAGTACCTCTCACCTCTCCACTTACTTAACCTTCACCAGTACAGGATAGGCATCCTGCAACAGGTGAAGAATTGGGGATGGCTAAGGACCTATAGTCTCATGACCAAATGAGACACATCTAATGAGGACAAAGTGTGGCTTAAACTCTGGTACACAGACTCCCAAGCTACACTCTTCTACAAAAAATGTCCAGCCTGCCTTCTAGAACCCAAATGTAGACCAGGCAATAGAAATTATATGAGAACTTTAGTGGTCATGTAAATGCAAGATAAACTTTTAATTTATGGGTCCCAGGATGGAACAAAACAATTCTAAGCTAAAATAACTGATACATTCATATTCAAGGTACTTGGTGATGTGGGATGTCTTTCTGTATGCTGTGAATATGCTTTATTACCACTGGTTAATAAAGAAGCTGTTTTGGCTTAGTGCAAGTCAGTTTAGAGACAGGCTGAAAATCCAAGCAGAGAGGCAGGGAAAAAAAGGGCACAGTCCGGACAGAGGCTATCAGCTGCCTGGAGAAGAAGCAAGATCTAAAAGTTCTAAAAGTATTGGTAAGCCACTGGCCATATGGCAATACACAGATGAATAGAAATGGGTTGAGTTAAGTTATAAGAGCTAGTGGGTAATGAACCTGAGTTATAGGTCAGCCAGTTTACAAAAATAATATAAGCATCTGAGTAATTATTTTATAAGTAGATATATGGCCATGGGTGAGAGAGATTTGTTCATACTAAGGAGCCCATACAGGAAAGAAAAACTTCCATCTACAACTGTACATACAAAATAATTTTTAAAAAAAGAGAAGAAAATGAGCTTAGCATATTTCTTAATACTAGTGACATTCTAATATTGTAACTCATTCTAATATTGTGAGTAGTAAAGAATCCTGAGGGGAAGAGTATCCTTTCCATTCTAATGCCCTAAATAAGTATACATGAAATGTGTAACTTATGAGTACTTCCACATAAACTCAGAGTAAAAAATTTATATTTGGCACTACTTCATAGTTTAAGTTAAGTACAAACAACACTTATCACATTACATGGTATCTCTTAGGAAATTATCTCTTGTTCACTGCAATAAATAATAGTGTTGTGATGATCATGACCAATTACTCAATCTTGAATCTTGGTTTATTTTCCCAGTTAGTAAACAAACACTGTAAAGTGAAACTTTCACAATTACTTTCTGTTAACTTCAGTATCTTAAACTGTGTTCCATAGTTTTCCTTATTTACTCATAAGTCATAAAATTGTTGAAAATCATCTTACATTAATATAAAGAATCACAATTTCTGGTAATTATTTTGAAATCTGAATCATTTGGTAGGCAGGGAATACCAGTCATATATGTTGGAAATATTTTCTTTCTTTTTCCTTGTGGGATAAGATATTTTAGGGAAATGTTTTCTTTTAACACTTTTGTATAACCTTCTTGGTTACATCAAAGCAATTATCTTCAACCACCATTACTTAGACCAGCAGGACCCCTCTGTACTGTAGTGAAGTACCTCTGTACCTCTGTGAAGTATCTGGTGATAAAAATCAAAAGCCATCCATGTAATGTGAAAAAAGCAGGAAGAATCTTCTAGGTACAAAATCCTTTATCCTTGCTAGGAAGTATCTCTGCCTATGTGTTTCCCCACTATCTATGTATGAGTCCTGGGTAACAAAACACTTTCAAGAAAGCTGACAGCTTGAACTTCTAACATTAATTACTAAAACATTACACATGTGGTGATTTGCATAATACTGAACTACCTAGGCACATATTTTGAATGCTTGGCCCCCAGTTGGTGGAACTATGTGGGAAGGATTAGGAGGTATGCCTTGTTGGAGGAGGTGTGATTGGTCTTTGAGGTTTAAAAAGACTCCTGTAATTGCCAGTGCTACAGCTTTGTCCCTCAGCTGCAGATCGTAACGTGAGTGGTCAGTTGCTCCTACTACCATGCCTTTGCTCTGCCATCATGCCCTCTAAATTTCTGGAACCAGAGGCCCAAATTTAACACTTTCTAAGATTATAAGTGCCTTATAAAAGCAAAGAAAAAGTAACTAAGGTAATATAAAATTATTTTTGAGAGCTAAAATATTTATTGCATTAAAATTAAGCAACAGATTAATGTAGAATTTACTTAAATATAAGCTCTCCATACTATATGAAGGGCTTTACTACAATTATGAGTACTCACAGCTGCATATACAGGATATTTATGAAGAAAGAGCTTATTAGAAAGTAGGACTGATTTAGTAGGATATTTGATGATGCATATTATTTTTCTTGGAAGCTAAGAAAAGTCCTATTTGTTTTTTTCCATAAGTCTACTGACCACTGAGTCACCAAAAGTGAAAGACATTTTTTCCACAGTGAGCCCTTTCCTAACACACTTAAAACAAAACTCATAATGAGATAAAACAGGTAAAAGCCCAACACTCACTCATGATAAATACTTACATAGCTTTAATTCTCTCTTGATCTCTGGATTGCAATTGAGCCACTCATGATCTTACCATAACACACTTTACCCACTTAGCAATCTCCCAAATGTTTAATCTGATTATTTTTATAAAGTTACTGTGCAATTTAAATATCTCTTAAAACATTATGCTTGTTATCTGAATAGACTGTATGCAAAATAGACATTCCACGCTACACATACAAGTAGTGTAATATTCATGAAAGAGTTACACAACTTATAATTATTAGTTACCATTGCTTATATTCAGCAGACAGAAGTCTTCCGTCCACCTTGAGGTTCCATTGAATTCTTGAAACTCTTGCATTTGTCATTATTTTGATCACAGTGGAAATCATCATCACTGGTAACTGAGTGTGCATTGATGCCAAAATTTACTCTAAGTAGAATGCATGTGTCTCACCAGGTTTTACAATACAACAATAACCCTATTATTGTTATATGCCTACTATAGGCCAGCATAACCTCGACATAACAGATGAGAAAGCCAAATTTTAACTCCTATGTTCTTCTAAATCACAATTAAACTATTTGGGAACTATAATTTTTTTCAGATGACAAGCTTTCTAAAGTTCAAGTTTCCAGCTTATTGTATAAGACTATTCCAGGGTGATATGAATAAACAATTTTTTACTCATCTGAGATTATTGAACCAAAAAATAGACTAAAGTAATGAAACCATCACAGTCCTACTTGGTGAACCAATGAGTTTACTGGGATTTCTTATAGAAGCATGAGTGAAGTATTACTTACAGGAACAGAAGTGACTCAAAGATAACCAAAATTCCATGTCAGTGTGAATGACAGTTCATGAAATCTGAAAATCTGGAACTCTCTGTATAACTTATAAGCATCTTAGCAGAGAATGTCTCCTAAGGTAGCTAGGCTCATTGTCTAAGCATCTCGGTTTCTCCAAGAGTGTTTCTCATAAGTCCTGACTACTTAAGAGCCTATTTTATCTGGTCAGTTTCAGGGATTTACTGAAGTCTTAAGGCATTTACTGCCTCTCCCTGGTGAGCCTACTTGCAAGAGAGATGGAATGTTTGGTGGCTCTCTAAAATATCCTGTTTCTAGAGGAGCTTCCCTCCAAAAGGAAGGTTTGTGTTGCAGAAATTGTGACATAACAGAGCTCTAGACATCTCTGCTTTGCTAGACTTTGAAGCCCAGGGAAAAGAGAAAAACTAGAAACAGTAGTCCTATTATTAAGATTATGCATCAGTGTCAAGGACAAAGGGCAAACTTTTCTCATCCAGATGCATCGCAACCTGTAGTCCATACAGATAAGCATTGGCAGTTTCTTGGCATGAGTGTACTGGGACCTTTGTCCTAGAGACCTTTGACTGGATTATGTTTATGCATTAAGCTAAATGTCAAAGGAGTTGTTGGGAAGTGCTCCAGGCCTTGGACATAAACTTTACATATAATATAGGACACTGTACAAAGAGAAGTCCAAAGCAACTTTCAGTTGAGGGACAAGGGGAATCGATGGTCAGAAAGCAGATGTCCTGTTCTCATAGACCAAGTTTTACTCCCTCATTCAAGCTCTTTTTTAACCTTTCCAACTTGGCTGACATTTTATTTACTTCTACATCCTCCTTAAGCATGGATACCTCATTATTCTTCCATGTCCACTTTGCCACTTACCAAAATCTGGAAATGATTGACCATATGTTCTGCTTATTTCCACCCTGCTTCTGAGCTCACATCAATTATAAGAAAAGAAATAAAGTTATGCCAGGTGGCTAGACTATAAATTTCCATTATCTGGCTCACCCAAGGCTTCCATCCCAATCAGTAGCAACTTCTGTCCAGTTCAGTATCATTTTCATCCCCCAACACAATGATATCATGGAATTTTTCCCTTTACTCTGTCCCTCATCTCTTCCCTGGTACTTCTATGCAGAACTATTTATCTGCATTCTATTCCTCCTTGAAGACTGAAATAGTAAGGCTTGAGTTTTTTCCATTTCTGTCTTTTCTATCACAAACTCTTCCATTTTTCATTCTCGCATCTCTTCCTTTAATTGCATGTCATTAAAATCTTTACCTTTCATAGTTCCAAATTCTCTTGCCTCATCCTTTATCATTTTTGTTTTCTGTAATATGAGTGATCACCCTTAGTTACACTTTTAAAGTTGGCCATCATTTGTAACATAAGCCAAAGAAATGGTTATTATACTCTAGTCTTCTAAATCAGAGCTTAATATTCTTCATATTACATTTTCTCAACCAAATCCTTATAATGACTCATTCATTCAGCAAACATGTGAGTTCACTCTAAATATCTAGCACCAGTCTTCTAGACATAATGAAGGAAATACATATCTTGTAATATTTTCATCCTAGTGGGAAAAGAGAAAATAAAATGTATTGAGAAGTTAATTATTCACATGTTACAACATTAAAGTGAGAAAATTAAATCAATAAAGAGATAAAATAAAGCACTGAGAAATAGGAGGTTGAAGTGATCATTTCTATTTAAAATAAGAAACAATACATGGCATGGGTATTTGTTTAAGAACATTAATATTCCCACACATTCAGAGCTAATTTTCAGGCAAGAAAGAGTAAATACTGGACAAGCAATAGTACCATACACCTTTTTTAACTTTTAACCCGAAAATGATGAAACTGGATAAATTTAAAAGTGGAAATCTGAGTTTAGTTGTCATTTTTAAATGTATTAAAAAATAAATGATTAGACTAATTTTTGGGACAATGTCCAAGTTGAGTATTTTAGCTGTGGGTAAAATGCTTGTGAAAATTTTGTTTCTTATTTACGCTGTGAGAATATAATAGAAACATGACTGTCAAAGAAAAA
Source organism: Sigmodon hispidus (assembly GCA_004025045.1). NCBI lineage: Eukaryota > Metazoa > Chordata > Mammalia > Rodentia > Cricetidae > Sigmodon > Sigmodon hispidus. The sequence goes on from PVIH01010601.1 coordinate 24,087, forward strand.
ATATCAAGAGCTGTGTTTCTGCTATACACATATAACCACAAGCAATATATTTTAGTTATGGAAAATGCTTTTCATAATTTGTACCAAATTTATATGATCTGAAAAACAAGTATCTATAAATACATAGGAAATGGTTTGGGCATAATGCTATCAACTTTAAATGTTATATACACTTATGCCAGTATCATTCAGAAGTCAAGAAGAAATCAAATACAAGACACTAAGCTCTCACAGAATTCAAATATTAAGAAAACAAGAGAAAAGCAGGGCCTCTCTGCTGACCTGATGTGTAGCAGATAAAGGGAGCTACATGAGCAATTTTAAGTGATTCTCAAACAAGGAAACACACAGTTCTCTTATCCCTGTTCTGACAGGGATAAAATCCTTAAATCCTTGAAGCCCATTGTATTACTATTTCTAGGCATGATTATATTGCACAACATTTCTAGTTCCTGTAATACAGATCTTCTTCCATTCAGAAAAGTATTGCCAGTACCTCCAGGAAGCCATAACCCAGAGTTGTTCTCTGTGGGCACTGAGTGAACATTAATTAATGATGACTGAGAATACTTTACCATCTGTTCTCCACTAATTCAAGATAAACTGTTGATACTTAATTGGATTATTTTTAGTCTTGTAGTTTCAGCTGGATGAGCAGTGATGGCTGCCACTCTAAGATGCCCTGGCAAATGTCAACTGATGGATGCCACTGTGAGAAGCCCTAGCAAATTCGAACTTCTATTTCTCACTCCTTGTCTGGAGACGTGGCTGCATATTGAGTGATAAACACATTCAAATCACAGTAAAAGCTCTTTGGAGCATTTTATTTTCTAAAGGTCTTAAAACATCCTTCAGGATAGTCATGCAAGTTGAGGGCATCAGGTAATAGCCTGCAGGATGGAGAGTCAAAAAAAGAAACATAAAAAACTATATTTTAATTAAAATATAATTATAGTATTCCCCTTTCTCCTTACTTGATACAAAGCCCCTATGTCCCTTCCCTTAAAGACCCTCTGATGGCTGCTTTACTCCTTCACAAACTCACAGTCTTTTTTCTTTGAATTTTATTTTGAACAATATATGAACATATTATGAACAATCTATAAATATAATCTACTAAATACTTTTAGTGTTACTAGTATGTACTTCTAAGTTTTTTAGTGCTGTGTATGTGCATGCACATGTGAGTATAGAAGAAACTTATCTTTTAAAAGAGAGGTAAAAGTTGGAATTTGCATGTATTAACGAGTCCATTTTGTCTTTAAACTGCCATTTCCTTCTAGCACATACCGTTGGACCATGAGATCCACTAAAGTTGTGATCTGACATGCACTGAAAGCAGCTAGGTGACAGTCATTTGAAGTTCAGTACAGCTATTTCTTTGCAAAGCAGAAATTCAGATAGGTTTTAATTACCTAAAGCAAAACATTCTGAAATGCTAGATCCACTTTTCAAGCACCTAAATTAGGATGACGCCTGAGAAGTGAATATTCAGGTTTGTTTGGTAACTTGTGATTCAAATTCAGTGCCTTGTTTTTAAATTCTTTTTATAATAATTTTTGTGTAAGTATTTTTTACATGTCAAACACTGTTTTCTCTCCCTCCTCTCTTCCCAGTCACCCCTCAGCTTCCCCCAACCTCACTTCCCCATCCACTTGTCAGAGAGAGTGAGGACTCTCACAGGGCATCAATATAGTCTGGCCTATCAAGTTGAGGCAGGACCAAGCCCCTCTCCCTAATGTCAAGGCTGAGCAAGGTATTCCTCTATAGGAAATGGGCTCCAAAAACCCAGTTCATGCATTAAGGATAAGTTCTTGTCCCACTGCCATAGGCCCCACAAACTGCACCCACCACACAACCATCATCCATATTCAGAGGGCTTAGTTCAGTCCCATGCAGGTGTCCCAGCTGTAAATTCTGAGTCAGTGAGTTCTCAGTAGCTCGAGTCAGTTGTCTCTGGGTTACTCATAATCTTAGCCCCTTTTGTCAAATATTCTCTCCTCCATCTCTTCGGTTGGACTAGGAACTCAACTCAGTGCTTAATTGTGGTTCTCTGCATCTGCTTCCATCAGTTGCTGAATGAAGGTTCCATGGTGCAATTAGACTAATCATCACTTTGATTACAGGGGAAGGCCAGTTCAGGCACCCTCTCCACTATTGCTTAGAGTCTTAGCTGTGGTAATGTTTCTAGATTCTTGAGTATTTCTAAAGAAGTGATTCTCAACCCTATAGGAGTCAAAATACCCTTTCACATGAAGTTGTGTATCAGATACATATATTGCAATTTTTAACAGTGGCACAATTTCAACAATGAAATTGCAACAACCTAATTTTATGCTTGGGGGTCACTGCAGCATGAGAAAACTGTATTAAAGGGTCACACCATTAGAAGGTTGGGAATCACTGTACTAGAGTGATTTATTATCAATATCCCTGAATACAATGGCCCCACAAAAGATTTAGTGTGATTTTTGCTTTGTCTACCTTGATCTGCTTTGAGAAAACAACCATTAGAGATCTGTGTTAGTATCATACTTAAAAAACATTTAAAGGTCACACCTACATGCCGTGGGACTATGCTCTTGTACACTATAAAATTTGTCACTGTACATATTGGTTTAAGAAATGCTGACTAGCTACTGTTTCGCACCTTGTCTTCCTGTGTGTTTCCATTTTTCCTGCCATGAGGATAATGAACTAGACATCTGAGACTGTGACCAAGCTTCAATTAAATGCTTTCCTTTAAAAGAAAAAAAAAAGAAAAAGAAAATGCTGACTCGCCAGAAGGTAGGCAGACATAAAGTATAGGCGAGAAGTAGACACTAGCCAGGTACAGAGAAACAAATATAAGAATTCTGCTTTGAGAAAAGGTACCAAGCCACATGGCTAGACACAAATAATAATTATGAGTTAATTTAAGTGTAAGAGCTAGTTAATAATAAGCTTAAATTACTGGTCCAAAAATTACTATAATATTAAGTCTATAAATTAATTATCTTATAAGTAGCTGTGGAACTGTAGGTGGAAGAGATTTGTTTAGACCTCAAGGCTAGGTGGAACAGAGAAACATCCAACCACACTTAAGAGGCATGTTCTGCTTAGTAGAATGCATGGCAAGAGATGATTTCTGGCTTTCAGATCCTAGTTCCTTTCAAATCAGGTGTGTGCCCTTGGCCAAGCTGCTCAGCATTTATGAGTCTCAACACTCTCAAAATAAATATGAGTATTTTGACAAAATTGACATCATGAAATTGCCTTAAGAACCATAATAAAAATTCATATCAGGCATTTTATACACTATTTGTATCTCTGAGGCAGTTTTCCTCAGGGAAAAAGAACCATTACACAATATATAGATATAAAGAAAACAGTGAATGTCCAGGGTGGAATCAGAGGTGAGCAGATTGCAGCTCCTGGGCTGCCCATCTAGAGAATCCCTCTCAGGTGCCAGGGTCACACCCAAGGTTCTGATCTCAGACTCTTGCTAGCAGACAGGTCCTAGGCTTTAGAAGGAAGGGCCTTACCCTGCAACCCCTAACAGAAAGGGCCTCCCACAGCTGAGCCCCACCTCCAGGGCGAGCTGCATCATCACAGACAATTAGGCATCTTCAAATTGCAGAACTGTGTCCAGAGTGGAGTCAGAGTTTGTGCAGACCCCTTGCTCAGAGCAGACAGGAGACACTCAAGCCCTCTAGCCACAAGTGACTAGGAGCTGACTGTGAACCATTGAAGCCATAGGCAGACACCAATGCAATAATACATATAACAATATAAAGAACAGAAACAACCTAGATGCTCCTCAACTGAAGAATACTTTAACAAACTGTGATACATCTACACAATGGAATACTAATCAGCAGTTAGAAAAAAATATATCCTAAAATTTGCAGGCAAATGGATGGATTTGGAGAATAGCCTCCTGAGCAGGCTATCACAAACCCAGAAAGATAAGCAGGGGATGAACTCACTCATTTGTGGACTATAAACAGAAAAGCAAAGAGCAAAGCATGTCCAAACTGCAAACCACAAACACTGAACAGCTTGAGATCTGAAAGACCTTGTACCAGCACCTTGGATCCACTCCCTCCAGAGGAACACCTGACCCAGTCTTGATGTTGGGATGAAGAAAGTGGATCTGCCAGGAGTGGATGCTGAACTAAGGCATATTGGGACCTTGGGACCTCCTGCCCTTGCTGGGGAGGAGGTAAAGAGATGTGGAGAAGAGAGAGTAACTAGAAAGGGTGGGAGGGGGAAGGGATCTTGAACAAGGATATATAGGCATAAAAAATATGACTTTATTCATAATAAAAAATTAATAAATAAATAATTGCATTTCATAAATTTAAAAAAAAAACAGTATAAAGAACAACAAGGCAATACCAGGAGAAACTGGTGGTTCTACAACACCAAAACCCAAACAGAGCAATGAAGAGGAAATAGAAGGAAACAACAGCAAAAACACCTTTATGAAGGGGGGCATAACAACAGACCCCCAGGAAATCTAGAGAATTATCAGGTCATATTTTGAAAATCTCTACTCCACAAAAATGGAAAACCTAGAAGAAATGGACAGCTTTTTGAACAGGTACGATTTACCAAAATTAAATCAAGATCAGATTAAATACCTAAACAGACCTATAACCCTAAAGGAAACTGAAGCTGCTATTAAAAGCCTCCCAAGTAAAAGAAAAACCCAGGTCCAGATGGTTTCAGTGAAAAATTCTACCAGACATTTAAAGAAGAACTATTACCAATACTCCTCCAATGGATTGACACAGTAGAAACTGAAGGAATATTGCCAAATTCCTTTTATGAGGTCACAATTACCCTAATACTCAAGCCACTCAAAGACACAACAAAGAAGATTTACAGACCAATTTCCCTCATGAATATTGATGTTAAAATTCTAAACAAAATTCTAGAAAACCATATGCAACAACATATTAAACATATCATCCAACATGATCAAGTAGGCTTCATCCCAGAAATGCAGGGATAGTTTAACATACAAAAAACCATAAACATCATCCATCATAAACAAACTGAAGGGAAAAAAAGACCATACAATTTTATCTTTAGGCGCTGAAAAAGCCATTGACAAAATCCAACACTCCATTATGATAAAAGTCCAGGAGAGATCAGGAATGCAGGGAAAATATCTAAATATAATAAAGGTGATTTACAAGAAGCAATGGCCAACATCAAACTAAATGGAGAAATGCTCAAAGCAATTCCACTAAAATCAGGAACTAGACAAGGCTGTCCTTTCTCCCCTTATTTAATCAATATAGTTCTTCAAGTTTTAGCTAAAGCAATAAGAGAACAAAAGGAGATTAAGGGGATACAAATTGGAGAAGAAGAAGTGAAACTATCTCTATGTGCAGATAATATGATTGTATACATAAGTGATCCACAAAATTCTACCAGGGAACTTCTACAGCTGATAAACACCTTCAGCAATGTTGTAGCAAGATTAACCCAAAGAAATCAGTAGTCCTCCTAATACCCTAAAGGTAAAAGGGCTGAAAAAGAAATAAGGGAAACATCACCCTTTATAATAGCTGCAAATATCATTAAATACCTTGAAGTAACTATAACCAAAGAAGTAACAGATCTATTTGACAAAAACTTTAAATCACTGAAGAAAGAAACTGAAGAGGATATCAGAAAATGGAAAGATCTCCCATGTTCCTGGATAGGTAGGACCAACATAGTAAAAATGGCAATTCTACTAAAAGCAATCTACAAATTCAATACACTTCCTTCCCATCAAAATCCCATCACAATTTTTTACAGGTCTTGAAAGAACAATACTCAATTTCATTTGGAATAACAGGAAAACCAGGATTGCCAAAACAAGTTTGCTGAACAAAAGAACCTCAGGAGGCCTCACCATCTCCTACTTCAAGTTATATTATAGAGCTACAGACTCTGCAGATTGGAGCATCTTCCACACACATCACAGCTTATCAAGTATTTGATGTATCAATGTAATTTTTTATCTCTCCTATAAATGTCCTCAGAGATACACATATAATAACAACACATTATTATGTACTATGTTATAGTAACATAGTATATAATCATTTTATATAATATAATATATTGTATATTAACTTATTATATAATCACATAACCATTTTGTCATTACTACATTACATAATTATAATTAATTTTTATTATGGAACAAATATTTATTCTCTACAAACATTTTGCTATCCCATTTAGGTACATTATAAGTTTTGACCTGACAAAAGAATGAAGTGAATACTATTCTCACTTCTATATATATATATTATAATTAATTATTATAACAATTAATATGAAAAGTACTGCATTAATATATGTGACCATGTAATTAATATAATATAATTAATTTGTTGTATAATAATAATTAATATATTGTGCAATATATAATAACAATGTATTATTATTATATTGTATTTCTGAGGACATTTCTGGGAAAGATGAGTAATTGCATTGGTAACCAATTGTCCTACTTCCAAGTACTGGATGAGCTCCTGAGATGTGAGTGGATGCACCAATCTGTAGAGGGCCTTGGTAAAGCCACGACACAGAGAAAGCCAAATCTGCTCTCTCCTCTTGAGCTGGTGCATACATCTTCCTGCTAAAGATATTGGTGATCTGGTGCTTCTCCAAGCCTTAAACTTGGATGAAGTATGTCATTGGCATTCCTAGTTCTAAACCTCTGGACTTACACAGGAGCACTTGATTTCCCATGCCACTAATTATTACATTTATAGCAATATGCACATATAAAAATATTTTATGAGGTATCTGAGAATTCTTTAACCTAGTCATGTTGAAACATAAAATTAACCATCTTTTTTTTACTTAGGATGTTTTCTATAAATCTGCATTACACCAAGTCAGGTGAAATTTCTCTCAAACATTTCAGCAAAAGACTCCCCATTATTCTCTTATTTCCTGATATAGTCATGCCCTTAACTAACAGACTCATTCTTTCCTTAACTAGAATGTTTTTATTTCTTTTTCTGTACTAACACTCTTGAGATATGCTACCATAAGAATACTGGCTTAACCTAACAACAAGGGTTTTTTTTTTTTTCCTAGTTTTCCATACCTACCACATGTGTAAGCATATACACACATACCACCACCACCACTACCGCCAGGCTGAGTGCATTTTTGTTGTTTTTAGGTATATGTTTTCAAGGCTAACCACTCTGCACCAGACAAGCACTGAGAGTGCTCACTCCTGAGACAGGCTAATTCTTCTTCTCCCAGCAGTCATTGGTTCTAGCAACCATTTTTTTGTAAAGGATTAAAAATCTTATTGATAAAAAGTAGCAAGTATGAGAAACTAGAATAAAACCACTACACTCCCACTGTAGAGCCTGAATTGCCCTAGCCGAACCAGTGACTTGTGAGCCTGCTGAAATTTCTTAGTGAAATGTTGCTCGGAAACGTTATATATTAATTTTATAACTCTAAGAGTAAGTTAATAATTTTACTTCCCAATTTCTTTGGATTTACCAAATTTAAAAAAACACCCACTGCCCATAAGTAATAAAAAGATACATAATTTCTGATGTTACAGGTAAAATTTGAAGCTCAAAGAAATTAAATGACTTCCCTAAAGCTTGCATCAAAAATTAGAGAAAGTCACAAGAGGGCCTGTGAAAACCCAAATTCTGTGTTATTTCTTATATATCTACACTTAAAAAACTGATTTGAGCACTCTCTCAAAACTGGAGAGAGCAAGCAAGGAAAAACAGGAAAGTCGAAAGTTTTCTACTTCCTTTAGGAGGCAATTGGAAGTTCACTGAATAGTCACAGAGAACTGTGGTCCATTCCTTTCACAATACAACCTCAATAAATGAATTAGACTGATGTATTTCTATTTTTTCTCTAAAATTCATATCAAACCTTCTCATTCTAATACAATTGACTCTCCTTTGAAATCCTATAAACATCACAAATATAAACTCAAGACAAAAATTAATTCTAGTTCTTACAGTATTTATTATGTTATTCCACTCTTTGGATGCCTCTTCCAATAACTCAGAAGCATTCTTGAAGGTGGGAGTTGTGTGCAAACAATTTTGTGTTATCAACATCTGCAACAATGTATCCAGCTCCTGAAAGATGAGCTGGAGATGTTAACTGTAAAACAATGAATGAATGAACAATGAACCCACAATGGATGTGACAACCTAAAATGTGTCACTACTATAACAACAGTAATAAAATGCCAAAGACAGAATTCCCCAAGGTTTATTTCTCTTTTATTTAGTTAAACCAGTCAACAACTCTAAATACTGATTTCAACTTACATGCTGAAGCACCTATGACTTTAAAAATTGAATGTTAACTATGTTTTCATTTTTGAAACAAATATCTATTCTCTATAAACACTTTGCTATGCTTTTAAGGTACATTATTAGTTTTAACCTGACAAAAGAATGAGGAAATGTGATCCTTATTTCTTTCCATATTAACTGAGGCAAGCTAAATATACTGAAATAAAAGCACAATGTTAGCACACACCACCAATAGAATTTGGGCCTAGTGTGCCTCATTCTGAAGTTTATGCTCTTCACCGACTGTCAACAACTTCTTTTAAACCATTACTAAATAAATCAAGCTCTTGGGTGATTCAGTGTAGAATAAAATAATAAAAGCAGATCCCAAAGCTTAATGTTTTGCTTCAGTTTCAAGTACTATTTCTTTGCTGCTCAAGGGTATATATACCTGTAATGGCAATTTTATTAGGGGACACTTAAAATGACTCTGCAGAGAATGTCTTTTATCACAATGGCATCTCTGTTTGGTACTGCTTCCAGTGTCTCTGATGAAGCCATTTCATCTGAGATTTCTTTGCATTCATTGCGTATTTTCCACTGTGTCCAATGATTCTGGTGGTAGCATATGGTTAGTTTTGTTAATTGGGCTTTCCTTCGTGCTGTGTCGGCAAAACTTCTTGTAATTTATATTCAGATGTTTGTCATGCTCTGACTATTCTGTGATATCTATGGTTGTTTTGTGACCCATGACTATAGTATGTATTCTGTTTTCTGGCAGGTATTTTGAAGCTGTCTCACCATGTGCCAGCTTTGCATTAATATGTAATCCCTGCTGTTTCATTACCATAGGGAAAGAGTAGATAAAAGGAAGGGTCTTTTTTTTTTTTTTTTTTTTTTTTTTTTTTTTTTTTTTTTTTTTTTTTTTTTTTTTTTTTTTTTTTTTTTTTTTTTTTTTTTTTTTTTTTTTTTTTTTTGTCAATTCAAGAAAATAGACTAGAAGAAAGTATTCAAGGAAATAGACTGGAAGAAAGTAGTTTTGTTTATCAAAGACAGAATGCTAGAGGATTCATGTAGCATTAAACATTTATGAAAGCTTGTAATGTGACAAGCACAGGACATGATCAAGGCTGAGAAGATTTAAACAATAAATATGGGGAAGCCAAAAAGAGCTGAACATAGCCCAGATTCTTAAATGCCAACTTAACCAAATTCGACAAGGTGAGTTCAATATTCACCAAATGAATGACAGTGGACAAGCTATTCCAACTCTCTGTTTGGTGGAACTATTCTCTGTATGCAATTCTGTAAATAAAGAGCCGTTTTGGTCTGTATAGAGCAGCATAGAAGTGGATGCAGGTTCAGAGGAGATATAAGTAGAAGGAGGGCGGAGTCGGTCAGTCTCCATCTGGCCACCCAAGAAGCATATAGGACCTAGGTGAGCTAAGGGCCACGGGCATGGCCTCATGGCCAGATAGATTAATAAAAGTAGGTTGATTTAAGATGAAAGCGCTAGTTAGCAATGCGCCTGAGAAATAGGTCAAACAGGAAGAAAGTAATATAAGCGTCTGAGTCATTTGGGAAAGGGGGTCAGACCTTTGGCCCAAACCAGGCCTGAAACCATTTACAACACTCTGTACTTTTTCTCCCTCTTCAGTGTAGGTGATGATAATATCTATTTCAGGACTGGTGGGGGATAAATTATATATACTTTTTATAAGGAATTTACAATAGTAGACATCATATCTGGTGAGAAAGACCACAGGAGCAATTTGATGAGATGTAAGCTCTTGATGATGTTCCTAATTATTTAAGATTACATTCTTGGAAATTCATATGAAATGGCCATTGTGCAATTATGTGATAAGAAGCAGAGGGGAGAAAGGGAGAGAGAGAGAGAGAGAATCCTTAAAGCAATGTCACTACTAGAGACAAAATCCCGTGGCATTGGGAGTATATTATCTTTTAATAAAAAGATGACATTTCTCAGAAAAGCCCAAGAGCATCCAAATCCCCACAATAAAAAGGACATAAAACCCATCAAAGATTCTGCAGCCTCCTGGGACCTTCAAACTGCTCATCTGAAATTATGAGGAAATTTTTTTCCTCTGCAATTCTACTTTGAGGAAGAGAAACATCTATTTGCTTCTTTATCCTACAGTTTGTCATGTGCTTCTCTGGTTAGGAGAGAAAGGGTAAAGAGGGGGCCTAGAGGAGTAAATGAGAAGTAGGCAAAAATCAATCATGTCTGATAGACATCATTATATGAAACCATAATCTCACAACCAAGAAACTGTTTTTTTCAAAACAAAATTTATGTGAAAATATTTGCATACCTTTGGTGTAAAATTTTAAGCATTTCTCTACAGTGTTGGACACTAAGGAGAAAATATTGAACGTGACAAACACAGTCCCATACACCCTATCACAGAGGCCACTGTGCTTTTTGATATAAAAATCTGAGTTGAGCTGTGAGAAGTGACAGACAGAAGAAAAGTAAGTGCAGCTGAGCTAAGAATTGGAAGAATAAATAGGAATTTACAAGAATAGTATGGGAGGAAGAAAGAAACAGAAAAGGAAAGGAGGAAGAGAAAAGGAGAGGGAGGGAGGGAGAGAGAGAGGGGGAGAGAGAGAGAGAGAGAGAGAGAGAGAGAGAGAGAGAGAGAGAGAGATTGAGATTGCTGGGAACTAAAGACATCAGGGCTTTGAACATGCTATGCAAACACAGGACAATTTAGCTATACCAGCTCCTCTTAAGAAGCATCCATCAAGAGGAGCTGGGTATGAGGGGGAGGAGGGTAGTGAAAGGGAACTGTGGTTTGTATGTAAAATTAAAAAAAAAGGCATCTATCAAGTTCAACAGTTGAACAGTTGTAGATGTTGGAGTAAATTGGTATCAGAAGTACATACAGGATGATGAAGGGACAGGAGGGGCCATGTTCTCAAGAATCTGGGCTATGAATGTGGAGGGTGGTGTAGAGAGAAGTGGAGGGAACATGGTCCCAGGAGGAGCTTTCTGTTCCCTTTTTTAAAGAAGGAAGAAACTAGGTGTGTAAATGGTGTTGAGAAAACTAGCAGATATAAGCAAAAACCTAAAACATCAAGTAATGTCTCTGAGGACACAGAAAGTGTGAGATGGAGAATCTGGAGCTGGATAGTGATTGATTTTGGAATCAGGTTAAACATCATAGGTACATACATAACTGTATAAGCCCTTTCCTAATCCCTTGTGGTTTTAAATCTTTATAAAATTTTCTTGGGTTCCATGTGATCAGGAACTATCTCTTCTTTATCAGTGCCTTCATTGATGCCCATGGTATATGATGTCATGATATACATTAATGGGGAGTTAGATATGCTGGTAAGACTTTATGTATTCATAATGCAAGACGAAAGGAAGAGGACCCTGTTCAAGAAGGCCAAAACATGACATTTCAAGGCCAAAATGTGTCAAATGGCATAGCTCACAAACATCCTTTTACAATTCAAATTTTGAGGCTCTATCAAGAGGCAGCATGGTTTGTACATAATTAATATACTGCCTTCAGAAAGTCAATCCTGAGTTTGACTGAGATCTTCAAGACCTTTATATCTGAGTTTTGTAACCAGCAGAAGGCAGAAAAAGAGACTTGACGGAGGTACACTCCTATGGCAAAGAAACCAAAATTGAATATTGAGAACCAAGGGCTGTATATCTTATCACTTAAGAGATTTTCACACTCAGAACAGTGAAACCTAACAGAGCCATGCAAAATAGGTATTTGTATTCCTCTTACTTATTTAGACTAATAATGCATTTCCAAAAATGTATTTATATTTATTGTTTCAATCTGTCCTTAACTTCACATTTGTATGCAATTCCAATAATGCTTTTGTGGCTTGGATTGAAAATGCAGTTAAGGTTACAGTAGAACATTTGATCTCATAAAATGACCCTTGGGTTTACTCACAATCTTAGTTCCACCTATTAACATAGTGGTAATAAGTAGCAAAGTGGGTCTCAATTTCAAAGTCAAATGAAATGTGAAGTTTCCCTATGCACCAATTAGGAAATAACTAAAAATTAAAAAGCTGTAAGGCAAGAGACTAAAGAAGGACTGGAACAAATAGATAAAAGATCCAAATAAATATATTAAATGGCAATATATTAATATATACTTCAAGTTCAGAGAAGATGTAGGATAGGAGGCTCAAGACTTGTAGGGAAGGATGGCCTAAATACATCCTATTCATCTATGAAATCAACAAAGAATCATTTTTCAAATAAAGTTTTAAAATTCCAGAAATAAAAAAAAATCATTTTTAAGAGATTTAGAGATGAAAAGAGATGTGAAAAGTAAAACATACACTTACTTTTGTAGCATGTTTAAAATATAAGAAAGCAATTCATGGTTATAGGACTGAGAATAGTGACTATTAATCAGACTTTTGTCACTTTGACATGTTTAAAGCAGGAAAGATTTATTTCTGCATTCAATTTCAGAGGTTTTAGTCTATGGTTGTCTGGTTCCCTTGCTTAGGGCCTGAGATATAGTTGAATTTGGTGGTGGGGACCAGTGGAGAAGTCTGCTCACTTCAGTACAGCCAGGAGGAAGAGGGAGAGAACACCTGCCCAGCTTGCTTCCTCCTCCCCCTCCTCCTCCTCCTCCTTCCCTAATCAGTGCTGCCTAAATTTCATGATGCTGCCAACTGTCAGGGTGGAGCCTCTCTGATTAGGTAATTCTCCCCCAAAAGAACCCTTATAGACACTTGGGAGAGTGTTTTACTAATCTCATAGCTATTAGTCATCTTAAATGGGCATCATAGTAAACGGTAGTAAGAGAATTAGGCCCTCTTTATCTAAGTGGGGTTAACACAAAGTGTTGATGTAACTATGTCATAAACCAGAGACCACCAAGAACACACCTCTTCTGAACTCTTCTTGTACTTGGGGCAACAGGAATCTCCTTTGGGAAAGCTAAATTTTCTGATTCATTTCCCTTTCATAGTCCATCTATAGGAGAAAATTATATCTTTATCACTGTGAAGCTATTTACTGTATATTTGTAGAGTTATATATTTGTGCATTTACTGGCCTACATTATACCTCAATAAGAAAATTAAAAACCAAAAAGAAACGATTTTCTGCATTTCTACTTGGGTATTTTCTGCCTCTTCCCTAATGCCTGTCTACTTTCCCCACTGAGCAGCTATTCTGTACCTCCAAGACACTGGTGTCCTTCAAGAATTGCCTTCAAAATGTTGTTGCCATTGATTCTATAATGTTCTTTGGGAAACAAGCTTCTCTTTTCTTTCCCGAGAGCCTGTCTGTCTCTTCCTCAAAGGAACCATCTAAGCATATGAGATCTTTCTAAGCCCCTTGCAGGACATGAGAGTATGCACAAAGGGGAGCCTCTCGTGCTGGCTCACCACATCACATAGCCATTCTGTTGCCCTATGCAACTCCATACATTTCACAGAGATCGTGTTACATTTATGACTATTCTGTGTGTTTCTGAAACTTTCCAGATAAAGCATAATCATCTGCATGTCTCAGATGTTAACACACATATGGACATGCCCACATATTCCTTAAGATCTGTGCACATTGTGTCTTTTGTAAGCACATCTTAGGTACACCTAGTCCCCTGCCTGAGTAAGATTTGGAACAAGGCTGTATTGTTTTCATATGCAATAATTCAGATTTATCTTTTTATGACTTGTGAAGGAAAAGAAAATAGTTTATTGTTTCATTTCATTTGGGGGCCAGAGTGTTTCTTTCTCTTCTTCATTTCCAAATATCCTTCCTCTATAAAAAGAAAAGTTTGTATCTTTTACCACTAAGTCATCATAAAGCACATAGAAAAGGCTCCTGCTCTGTGATTATATTTAAGTTTACTTTGCTGACACCTACTGGATAAGATCTTTATACAAATATGCAACCAAGACAAGGCACAGCAATTCTATTCCAGCTGTGATGTATCAATATTTTTAAGATGAAATAAACCGGATTGGGCAGATTTAATTTTCCTGTGTTTTTTAAAATAGACTTGTTTCCTTGCTTCCATTCTCTGTCCTTTTTTATAAGTAGGAAACCTATAAAAGCCCAACATTTCAATATTTGCAGCTTGAAAACTACAGTATTAACTTTCCTCTAGAATAGTAATGCATGAGAAAATTGGTGTATACTCAAGAGGCTGGATCACATTGTCATCTTCCTGCTGATATTTCTCCCAGCTTAACAAAACAGATGAGATGAAAAATATTATGTAAATGAATCAGCTGGATTCTACTGAGAAGTTAATGTGCTCTCCTTAGTCTCTGAGAAAGACCAGTCTAACCCCAGTGGGCACTTAGGAGCATCAGGAAGCCCAAAACAAGTAAGAGGCTTATTTAGTAGTTAACTAGAGGTGATGATGTTATTACTCTTGGTGTCACTAATTCCACAGAGAGTGCATACCTAAAATAGAACCTAACAATTATCCAGCTCAAGCTCTTCATTTTTAAGATGTGGAAGTTTCTAATAATGAGAATGTCATAAAATGCCTAAGTTAGATCTTATACTATAGCCTAAACAGCAGGCCAATAATTCACCCAGTTGCCCTTACACATTTGGTCTTTAAGTGGTGACTTAACTATTTATAAAGCATACTCCAAAGCAACTCCTGGAATTACATGAGGTATTAAGATCAGTTGTCAGTTCAACTCATAACTTGTACTAATGACAGGGCACATGATCTGTGACAAATTGGGTAAATATGCAAATATACACATAAATTTAATAATTATTTTATAACTTACATATGTATTTATTACATGATATTAATTTATTTCTGTAAATCATCACATTTAGTGATTTCTGTGTGTAATATCAACAAATGCTCTGACTTTGAAATTCAATCACAGCTTGGTGAGGGCCTGGGTTTCCAAGTTCCACATAACTAAAACAAATATGATGGCTGAGATTGTAGTCTTATCTGCTCTCCATCAAGGCTCATCTTGGGAATCATCTGTGTCCAGGCTCTCTAGGGTTGCCAGACTCATTTCTCATAGACTCAGAACAAGGGTCTACTTTCTTCAAGTTTTGTGTCAGAGAATGACTCAGCAGTATGAGCTCCTTTCCATATGAGCATCCCAGCATAATTACTCACCTCATGCTTTTTAGTCACAGCCAACAGAAAAGAGACTCCATCTATATAGAGGTGTACTTTTGTAGACCACAGCCACATTATGCCATCCATCCACATAATCAAAGCCTTTGATAAAATCTACATAGGAGCACATTTGCATTGAAACCTGAAGACCAGGACTGGGAACACGGGAGACCACCCTCTATGAAAGACATAAAGTGTGGCTTTGATACACTTGGATTTGAGTTTTGTGCAGGGTGATAGGTTTGGATCTATTTGCATTTTTCTACACACTACCATCCAGCTATGCCAACACCATTTGTTAAAGATACTATCTTTTTTTTTACACTGACTTAACAGAAAAGAAAGTGGGAAATACCCTCCAACGCATTGACACTGGTGACCACTTCCTAAATATAACACCAGTAGCACAGACACTAAGAGCAATAATCAATAAGTGGGACTTCGTGAAACTGAGAAGCTTCTGTAAAGCCAAGGACACTGTCAATAGGACAAGATGACAGCCTATAGAATGGGCAAAGATTTTCACCAGTTCTACAACTGACAGAGGACTGATCTCTAAAATACATAGAGAAATCAAGAGTCTAGAGCCCAAAACCTTGAATAACCCAATCAAAAAATGTGGTTCAGAACTAAAAAGAGAATTCTCAGCAGAAGAATTACAAATGGCTGAGAGGCACTTGAAAAAGTGCTCATCATCTTTAGCTATCAGAGAAATGCAAATCCAAACAACTTTGAGATACCACCTGACACCTGTCAGATTGGTTAAGATAAAAGACACAGATGACAGCCTATGCTGGAGAGGATGCAGAGCATGAGAACACTCCTCCATTGTTGGTGGGAGTGTAAACTTGTTCAGCCACTCTGGAATGCAGTATGGAGGTTTCTCAGAAAACTGGGAATCAATCTTCCCAAGCATCCAGCAATACAACTACTGGGCATAAACCCTAAAGAGGCACATTAGCACTCCACAGGCATTAGCTCAATTATGTTCATAGTGGCATTATTTGTAACAGTAAGAACCTGGAAACAACCTAGGTGCCCCTCAACTGAAGAACGGATTAGCAAACTGTGGTACATCTACACAATGGAGTACTACTCTGCAGTAAGAAAAAATGATATTCTAAAATTTGCAGGCAAATGGATGGATTTGGAGAATAACCTCCTGGTCAAGGTATCACAAACCCAGAAAGATAAGCAGGGCATGTAATTACTCATTAGTGGACTTTAAACAAAAAGCAAAGCATGTCCAAGCTGCAAACCACAACTACTGAACAACTTGGGATCTGAAGCACCTTGAACTGGCACCTTGGATCCCATTCCCTCCAGAGGAACACCTGACCCAATCTTCATGTTGGGGTGAGGAAAGCGGATCTGCCAGGAGTGAATGTTGAACTAAGCCACCTTGGGACCTTGGGACCTCCTGCCCTTGCTTGGGAGGAGATAAGGAGATAGGGAGAAGAGAGTGTGACAGGGAGGGGCAGGAGAGGGAAGGGAGTTTGAACAAGGGGATACATGGATTAAAAAATGAGACTTTATTATAATAAAAAAATTAAAAAGTAAAAAAAAAAACCAAGAAAGACATAAAATAAGTTTGCCTTGGAAATACTGTGTGTTTGTCAACCCCTGAACAGCTAGGTAATAGGAAGAACTTAAGAGGGACATCCATAGATCCCCCTGGGAAGGCGAAATAGAAAAAATACCCTGAGTAAATTGGAATCATATTGGAGATCAAGAAAGGGATGATGAGATTATGGAATGGTTGGGGGGGAGCAACAGAGAGGGAGAACAAAGAAATAGGTATCTTGATAGAGGAAGCCATTGAGGGATTAGAGAGAAACCTTCTGCTAAGGAAAAGTCCAAGAATCCACAAGATGATCCCAGCTATGACTCCAAGCAATACTGGAGAGGGTGGCTAAACAGGCCTTCCCTATAATCAAATGAATGACCACCCTAATTGCCATTATAGAACCTTCATCCATCAGCTGATGGAGGCAGAAGCAGAGATCTATAACTAAGCACCAGATCAAGCTCTCCATCCAGCTGAAGAGAGGGAGAAGATAGTATAGGAGCGACGAGATCAGGATCATGAGAAGGAGACCCACAGAGACTAGTTGACTCGATCTATTGGGAGCTCACTGACTCTGAAATAACAGCTGAGGAACCTTCATGGAAGTGAACTAAACCCTCTGAATGTAGATGACAGTCGAACGGTGTGGGCAGTTTGTGGAACCTCTTGCAGTAGGACCAGAGTTTATTCCTGGTACATGGACTTACATCTCAGAGCCCATTTCCTACAACGAAACACTACTTATTCTTGATACTGTGAGAAGGGACTCGGACTTACTTCAACTGGATATGTCAGACTGAACTGAATCGCTTTGAGAGTCCTTACCCTCCCTGGGGAATAATGGATGAGAGATGGATTTGAGGGGAGGTTTAGGGAGGACTGGCAGGAGGGGAAGGAGGAGGAGCAGTGGAAAAAGCTTTTTAAATAAAATAATATTAGAGCTGGAGGGATGGCTCAGTCATTAAAGGCTTGGCTCACAACCATAAATAATAATAATAAAGAAATGCTGTGTGTTTGTTAATTTAATTGACAATAATTAAGTGATTCTCAATCTTTTCCACAAGTGAAACTCATCAAGTGAAAGGCTTGAGGCCAACAAAACTACTGGCCAGCATCAAAATCTGCAGGAGATGAAGCATATGTAGTGAGAGTGGTAGAGTTGCTTATTAATGCCATGACATTGATCCTTAGCCTGCTATAAGGAACAATACTTCATTAACAATGTATGCCCTTCAGGGACAGAATACATATGCTTGCAAAGAAAAGTTACCTCAGTAAAGCTATGAAATAGGCAGAAAGATGGAAATAGAGCTGTAGGTATGGTTCAGTGATAGAGACTTGTGTAGTATGCTTGTGACCCTAGTTTCCATCCCCAGGAGAGCAAAAGTAAAAATCATAAAGAAATCGAGTAGACCATTTTGCATAAGCCTTACAGTCAGATAGTTATTTTAGATTTTAAAACCACACTTTCCAGAAACTACAGTCAAAATATTCATTGCTGATAGTATGCCACATATTTCAACACCTATGGTCTTGAGTGCATTTTTAAAATAGTACGCATTTGAAAAGCTCCCACAACAAGCCAAACACTTACAATCTTTCCAACTTATTTGTCCTCCATTAATTCTTGACATTCATAGCTATGGATGTAAGAAGAACTGCAAACAATGCTGGAACAAATGTTGGTGATGTTTTATTAGCATGAATAAGCAATGGGAAATCATTTCCTATATTTAGAAAGCTGAGCTATAATGATACATGAGAGATGTTTTGTAGATTTGAAGGTGAGTTCCAGCCAACTTAACATCAACTCATCAATACAAGAACACTGCCAGGTTAATAATGAATGCTAAATAGTCTGATTTAATCTTCAAGGTAACCTTGCAAGTCACAGTCATACCCTAACATTTAGAAGAGTTAACTTAGGCAACTAGCTCAAGTTACTTCAAGGAAAATATGTGTGAATATATCCTTGATTTCAAAAAAGTGTCACAGCAATGTTCTGTGGAGAGGGGAGGACACAAGGAAGGTTCATGGTTATGGAGAACCCATATTTTTTGGGCCTGGCTTATACAAGACCCAGGAAACTGCTTGCTGCCCTATAGATAGATGCCTTCCCTATTTTCATGGAAGGAGAAAACTTCCAGTATGTTCTAGAAATACCCCTTTATGTAGCTCAGTTCTTGAGATACATTATTCCAGTCTCTAGTTCATATTTTTTATTATGACCAAATCCTAGCCAGGTCACATCGTTCAGATCTCTTTTCTTACGTGAGGACAGGCACAGAACCATAATGAATGAGAGCTTTTTTATAATTGTCCAGGGAAAGATCCATTCTCCTCAAGGTTCTGGGAATTTAATATCCTGTATATCTGAATCTGTTGAAGGAGGGGAAAGGTGGAGTACAGGAGATGAGTAGTGAGAACAAGGAGAGAAATGTAACATAGGTGTAGCGCATCTTTTAAATAAATCATTTTAGTTTTGAGATAATATTGAGCCCAAAATATCTTTGAATTATGAAAAATAAAAGTTATAAATTTTGAAGAGCTGGGTCTTCGTAAGTGACTGTGCTCAACCTTGCTGATTGTAAAAGTCCATCTACATTAAGGCAGAAAAAATTATTTAGTAATGGCATTCAAAATTAAATTCATTTAAAAAAATCATAAGTTTATATTTTCCACTTACTGTGTTTTATACAGGATTCCATCTATGAATCTTTTTTTTATAATCCTCTAGCAATCTGTGGAGTTTAAAGAAGCCTATGAATAAAAAGGCTGTGAGTTATTATTCAGAAAACCTCCGTGATCAGAGCAACCAAGAGCTTATATTAGCATAAAATTCTCAGCAGCACATTCCATGTTTACCAAAGTGCATACAAGATGATGTCAACTAATTTGTACTTAATCCATTGTTGGAATAATTTATTTATGAAAGTAAACTTGAATAACATTGTAATCAGTGTGAAAAGGGAGAAAAATGAAGGCATAAATTGCTTAAATAAATAATGAAGTGAAATAAATAGAGAAATAAAACCATTATTTTCCACTTAAAGACTATGTCTTCATCCATAGCAAAAGTGAGCACCAATGCTCTTGTCTATAAATGTCACTAAAAGATGGTGGATTCCTTGGTCTTAGGGGATAGATTTAGTTTATATTGAGTAACACCTGCCTTCAAATAAGTTCTGTATTTTTTACTTTCCCTGTTTTTTGCAAATACTCACAGGTGATGTCATCATATGCTAGGCACTTTCAGGTTCTGGCTAATTCCAGATGTCCTCACTTGGAGAACACTCACCCTCCCAAACAGAAAGATGTTCAGTGGGAAAAACTGTATCACTCTTTCTTTTGCTTTTCTTGTTATTTCTGAGCAGCTGTTATTTAGTTCTGCCTGTGAGTCAGTGATTAATTTCTGGAGTCATATTTTAACAAAGTCATGTACATTACAGTAGATGTCTCATTCTGAAAAGAATTTTGACTGCAAGAAATTGAAATAGCCCTATATTTAAATTATCTCTCTGGCACATTTTTGTTCATAAAATTTTAAAATTTATTTTTATGTTCAGTGTATGCATATTCTACCTACATCAATATATATGCACTGCATGCATGTCTGATGATGAAGGATATCAGAAGAGGATGGCAGATCTCCTACTATAGCTAAAGATGGCTGTGAGATGCCACGTAGATTCTGGGACCCAAAAGTGGATCTCTTGCAAGAGGAGCAAGTACTTTTAATGGCTGAGCTATCTCTCCATCTCAGATGGCAAACCACTGGTTTATTCAGAACAGAATCAGATAAGAAAGAAGAAAATGTTTCCTTGAGTTTTGATAATAATCTAGATGTATTGTCAGTCATTAGGTATGAATTACTACAGCTAACTTGAAACATTCCCTTGTTCTTGGAGCACACCTGACCCTCTGTCCACATGCCTACCGCTCATTCTTTCACACACTCTCTCCTTTCCTGTTTAAAAGAGTGTCTTCTCTTTCCAACGTCATACAGGGGACCTACTTTGGTTTCCTTCCTCACCCTCTAGCATTTCCTCATCCCAGCTACCTGCTCTCCCATGTGGGTTCTTTCAAGGTGGCTAGAGCTCAGTCTTCTACCATGAGACACAGAATGGTAGCCACACTCATAATATTGAAACCTGACTCAAAGCCCAAGTGACTGCATAAAGTACCAGAATTGTATATACAATAAAAAAATTAAATCCAACAATATATAAAGTTATAAAGCACATCAAAAGCCATGCATATGGTATAGTTATAGTGGAAGGTCAGAGTAGGATCTCAGGATTCCCTTTATCAAAGTAGTCTCACTCTTCCAATTGTGGTACCCCTTACTGCAATCCCTTTCTCAATAACTCCCCTCTATCAGGGTTTCCCTCCGTCAATTTGCTGTTCTCCTGCTCATATTGTATAGATGGACAAAAGTGTGAATATCAAAGGTGAGTTTAGGTATCTCTCAGCAAGTCTCAAGCTGGTCAAAAATGGATATTTTCTTTGTGATATAAAATACTTGGTGACAACTTCAAATACTGTAGACAATAATTAAGCAATTATAATGAAGTTTGTGATAGAAGAGTCTTGTATACCATGACTAAATGAGACAACACAGCCAATAAGAGTCAGTCCTGGTTAAACCACACTTAATCATGGAGGCAGGCTCCCAAGTGAGGGTGTGTGCCTAACCCAAACTAAGTGGAGTCATTGGTTGCTCAACTATTTCCTATACCTGCCTACCTTAGCAGGACTTTTATACATGAATTTGGGGGTGGCATAATGAAACTCATCATGGAATACAGATTTAATTAGCAGAAGAAAACACCCTCAGACATAATGTCCATGTTGAGAGTAGAATCTAAAGTGTCAATAAGGGAGAGAGTAGATCATTGAAGAAAACAGATAAGTTAGACTTAAAAGCTAATTAATAGAGGTTATGGAATCTAAAGAACAGAGAAAGAAAAGAGCACTTAGAAAAATGAACAGAGCCTCAGAAGACTGTAAAAATATAACTTTTTATAAATCAACATGCCCATAGTAAAGAGAATGAATAGGAATCAGAAAAAAATATAGACTAAAAGAAATAATGTCTGAAAACTAGTTAAGGTTGAAAGGATCAAGGTAAGAAGAAAGGAACAAGGAAAAAGTGAAAAACAGAAAAATAGGTAAAATGGGAAAACGGCTAGAAATATAAAATGGCAATGTCTGTCCCATTTTATATCTTATATGTTGTTACTTAATTTCATCACCGTATCAGCCAGATGCTCAAAAATATCTGCTATTCTCCACAGTCATATGTGGTTAGTGCTGGGGTAAATTAAGGAAAGAAATCACTAGGATAGAGAATAAAACCATAAGCATAAAGAGAGAAATAGAAAAAAGATTGAGAAATCAGAGCCACAGCTGACTGAGCAGGAAGTAATCAGAAGTTTCCTGATAAATGGCCAAACATGTTGGCCTAGGAAACAGGCTTCAGATAGAGTTTTGACCAATCTTAATTGAATCTTCAAGGACAATGAAAATCCAGACACACTGATTCTGATTATAATTGTTATAAGTTCAAAAATACAGAATGCAGTAATTATCTAAGTTGTACTGGAGACTTAATGGGAAGGACTTAAAAGTCAGTCACCACTTATCTACAATACATGCCTAAGCATTAAATTGTACAGCAAGAATCTATGTGTTTCCACCTTGCTTCAGATAAATGTATGTGTTCTATTTTCTTTATGTATATTTAATTCACATCATATCTTTGCATACCTATAGGAACAGGATTAAATCAAACTTGCAACTGCCATTCCTTTCATCAGGACATTCCTCATGCGTCAGTATGAATCTTTACTAGTAGGAAAAACCCACAAGTGATTGTGCTGCTGACATACCTTACAATATATCAAAGTCTCAGGTGTACCTGAGCAGCAAGCCATTCCAGAACAGTAGACTACCATTCACATCATCGCAAAGCTCTCTAAAAGGTGGGCGCTGGGTTTCTTCATGTTGAATTCTAATGCATAAATGATCAAAACCTCACAACAAAGTCTTTATCCATTTATTCTGATACTTGGCTTGGAGATAAACACCTGCGTTTATTCCACGTTAGGTCTGAAGTAATTTGGGATTACTAAATACATGTGAACACACACAAGATTGAGATGAACACATAAAATTTGATTTCTGTGGTTGATGGGAATGACATCATTGCATGGTTCATGATATCACAGATATTTGTAGCTTTTCGTGTACCCGTGTTGCACTAGATTAACATCCTTTTTCCTGAGAAGCACCAACTATATTATTATCCTCTGCCTTGGGATAGAAGATTTTTTTTTTATAGAGCTAATGAATAATCTATATCTGAGATTCAACAAACTCAAAGCACAGCAGAAAAGTTGGCAGCACAGCTCTGTAACCTTTTAGCCAACCAGAAGGTCAAGGAGCAAAGCAAGTGTTTGTGTCCAAGCTGAGTTTTAGGATAAAAGGAAAGACTAGTTAAGATTAGTGCAGGGAACTCTAAATTGAATCTGGGACCCTTGATAAATGAACATAAATTCCTCAGCCAACCATACTACACTTTTTTCTACTTTTAACCTTGGCTTATGTCCCGGTTAATACTTTTGAGTTACAGTTTTCTTATATGTGAAATGAATATAACTTTTACCATATGAAGTTGTTCTGGAACATAAGACATGATGGGTATACACCACATTTGCAAATGTTAGATCTTTACTTCTGCCATCCCAGCTTGTAAAGTAGGTCAAAAATAAAATATTTAAAAATGAGAGATTGGGGAAGTTGTAAGTTTTTGAAAGAAAAGGTGCTTTTACCTATAAAACACTCAATGCAAAGAATCTGAGATTTTCATTTACAATAAACGGGGAGGCTTAAGAAGAAAATTTAATACTGAGATGAGGGATTTAGACCTAACTAAACTGGACATGCCGGACTTAACACCCACCTTGGGATTCCTTGCCCTCCTTGGGGAATGGAAAGAGGAATGGGGTGAGGGAGGCTGGGGGAGGATTGAGAGGGGCTGGGAGGAGGAAAGAGAGGGGGAGAAGTGGTAGCTATGGAAAAAAACTTTTCAAATTAAAAGATGGGAAAAAACAAAAAGACTTCATGTTCAAAGAGACATAATAAGAATATCTACTTCATAGGACTATCATGCCTTATAGTAAGTCCTAGGAAATTATTAATTGATTCAATGATCAGATGTTAATTGAAAGACAGAATAGCACAGAACTCTTGTGGCCACTTTCACAGACAGTAAACCGTATATGCGCTCTTGTAATACAGAATCCACTTGTCAAAATTCTTCTCTGTATAGATGAATGGAAGACAGGTGACAAGGCTTACACATGTTTTGTGGTTGTAATTGCCACTTTTTTAAATAAAATGTTAGGTAACATAAAAGTCATGTCATTAACCTACATCCAAACAATTGTCAGATAACATTAGCAGAGACATTAGTGAGGCTAGATGTTATATGGAAATACTGGTTTAGGGGGAGGGAGAGTCATATACAGATGGTAACAAATAACTGAGCAGTTCATTGCAGCTCATAGTAAACTAAAATCACCTGGAATTTGAGAAGATGCCAGGAATCAGATTCTGTGTTCTGCCTGAGGAGTCGTTATCATTTGCCATGGGAAGAGCAGAACACCATGGATAACTAATAGCACAATCTAGGAAGGTGTGGATTCTGAAGCCAACTGATACTAATGCCAGGTCAGAGGACTATGGCCTGAAAATATCCATTCAATACAACCATGAGGGTTAAATGAAAGTTGTTACGCAAATGGTTTTCTCAAAGTTGAACTTCTGACTGAAGTGTGGACCTTGGTAAGAACCTCATTCTTATGGAAGAGGTGCCATGTAGAACCCAGAGTTCTGCAATTCTAACATCTCCTAGATAATTTCAGGGCTATTGGTCCTCATGTCATCTTTTCAATAATGAAAAGTTCAAAAATTACCTCAGTCCTGCCATAATGTAAATTACTAATAAATATTAATTCCAAATCCAAGAATTCCATGTTAACCTCTATTTTTTAAATTTTGTAAAATTCCTTTGACTATCTGGTGACCCACAAGCTGGTATTTCATATTTGTCTTTTCACTTTGAGTCCCTATGTGTCTTTACAAGAGAAACATGTTTCTTGAAGACAAAAACAGATGTAGATTTTTTATGCAATCAAGAAGTCTGTATCTTTTATCGACAAATAAAAATTTTATACATTTAGAGTAATTAATGTGAATTGCTGATCCTGTGATTGTGTAGTTTAGCTGGCTAGTTTAATGATTATTTGTTTTGTTCTTTCTCTTACCCATCCTTGGACTTTCTGGTGTACTAAGTTGAACATGTCTGATTCCTTTATAATTTACATTTGTTCAGATGTTTATCTCATGAGATTTACTTTTTTATTAGATCTTCTGTTTTTTGACATATCTGTGGATACAATTCCTTTAAATGCTTGCTATATTCCTGGCTTGATGAGCCCAGATTTCTTTATCTTGGAGGATTTGTTTTTTCTTAATCAATTTTAAAGGATAGTTTTCTGCTTCTTGGCTGTCAGTTACTTCTTCTCAGAGACTAAATAGATAGCTGCATCTTTTTCTCGCTTTGGTCCTTGCTGCTGAGAAGTCCATAATTTTGATGAGCTCTAAAGGCATTTATGGGTTTTTATTAATGCTTTAAATATTAGTTTTTCTGTGTTCTTATCATTTAACAATAATTTTAAATGAAGAAGTTCTATAATTATGTGTATTTGGGGTTGTAAATGGTTCCTGTAATTTGCAGTCCATATCGTTCGCAAGATTTACAGATGTTTTTGCTATAATTTTTTGGGTATGTTTACTCTACCTTCATCTTACATTTCAGTTCCTTTTCCCCATGGGTTCTTAGTTTTAGAATCTTACTCAGGTCCTAGAGTTGTTAAAATCTGTGCTCATTCTTGTTTTTTGTTTGTTTGGTTGGTTGGTTGGTTTTTTTGTTGGCTTTTTTTTTTATGAACAAAGAAGTCACATTTTCTATCCTTGTATATCCTTATTCTAGGTCCCTTCCCCCTGCCTCCATAATATCTTCATGAGTTACTGGGATTCTTTCTTCATCATAAACTAGCTTATTGGCAATACCTTCTGTGATAATTTAAACTCTACTTGTTTTAATTCACAAAATCTGTTTTGTCTTATTTTTGTTTGTTTTATTACATCAGAATCTTAATTTCCTTTTTAAAATTTTTATTGTACCTTTGAATCTATCTCCTGACATCACTCATCAATTTGAATCCTATTTGGGTTCACTGATAATTTTTATTGCTGCACTTTTGAATTGTTTTTCTATGATTTGAACTATTTAATTATCCGTGGACTCAGTTGCGAGGAAGCTATGAGAATCTGGAGTGCAGTATTGCTTTGTTTATTCATATTGCTGTGTCTCCAAATTAGACTTTGTAGCTAGAAGTTTTCTGATCTGTCTGGGATCTCAGTCTGGAGGAATTTCTACCACCTGTGATGCCATAACCATTTATAAAATAGTTACTCTGAGGCTTCTATTAATTACAAATTGTTTGGCCTCAGTCTCAGGCTCATTACCAACTAGCTCTTACAACTTAATTCAACCCATTTCTATTAATCTATGTATTGCCACGTGGCTCTGTGGTTTTACCTGTTTTCCATCACATCTTACCTGCAGTATCTCTTTGACTTTGCCTTTCTTCTCCTTTATCTATTCTTGAATTTCCACTGGCCTCTAAGCTGCCTTGCCAAGGGCCAAAACATTCTCTTTACTAACAAGTGGTAGCAAAGTATATTTACAGCATCCAGAAAGACATCCCATATCTCTTCCCCTTTTCTGTCTAAATGAAGAAGGTTTCAATTTTAACATAGTAAAATCACATTTATATATATGTATATATATGTTAAATTTATTCTCATTTCTGCTAATTGTTTAATTGTTTTTTAATGAGAATCTTTATATGGAATAGCCTCTCAGAATCATAATCTACCACTCAGAAAAGGATGAAAACAGAAAAAAAATTAAAAATAACTTGTTATTTAAGCACAGTAAAGGGCAATTGAATATATTAATTACACTTTAAATAACGTTAGAAATAAAAAGGCTACAATATGTAAAGAATAAATTTGAGGTTTGGAAATTATTAAAGGTGATGACAATTAGAAAATAAGAGGGTAGTAAGGAAAAATATAGACAACTTGGAGAAAAGAGAATTATAGGTAATAAAGGTAAGAAATAGCAAGGAAGAGAATCAACAAAATTAAAGACAAAACATTAAGAAAAATCCAAGCAAGCAGAAAACAAATGCAAAAATCAAAAACAAACAGATTTTTAAAAATTAAAGAAAAGCACCAGTCACTATGTCTTCCTTGTTGAGAAGAAAAGAGTAAATTCTCCCCTGAATGTCTTTTTTAATTCCACTGGGGGAAAGAGCATTAAATATCGGTGTTATGTTTTTTCTTGTATATTGCTTCATTAGGAAGAAGGGAAAAATATTCTCTTTGAAGTTCAAACAAATGTGTACAAAATTGCTGTCTGTAAGTTGATCCCACTTTGACTTCCCTACTAAATTGGATTCTTTCAATGTCTTTGTGTACACAGATTTACTATTTCAGAAAGTTCAGGAGCCACTCTCAAACTGCTCTTCTCAGCAGGGCCCTAAGAACTCTTAATTATATGCTCTCCTTACACAAGAAAGTGTTTATTTTTGTAAATTTGGTGTGAGAAAGACCCAAGCAGCAATGGCTTCATCCACCAAGTTTCTCCAAGGTCTTCTATATGCAAAGGATTCTATCCTGTTCTGGCAAGGCATAATGATCATTGGGTATGCCCTGGGCTCACATTTCTCTGCTCTAGCCCTCATATACAGCTCTCTATGAAGTCACTCATCTACTGTTTTGTTTCAGATATGGAGACATAGGAAAGAGCTATGTTCATCTACCTATTGCCATATTGGTGAATGTTTCCAATAGTATTAATTAGTACAAACTTTAAATCAGTATCTCAATCCTGGCTGGTATAACAGACCATCCTAACTGTTCTTTCCACAAACTTTGGTTTAATTTGGTACATGAAAAGATCTTGTTAGTGATATCTTTTAAAGGTCATTCAAATTACTGTATTGCACAACTCCAATTAAGGACTACTATGCTTTTCAATTAGCATTTTATAAAAATAAGAGTTTTATAATGCCATATTTGGTCTTCACTGTTTTACATCTTCTTTTCTTCAAGTTCTGTGTATGGCTACCAGTTTGTGAATGCAATGATCAGTTTCACTAATTTAGGTGAGCAACAAGTTATCTCTTTGTGAACATTAGAATCAGACATCAGCATTGAATGTCATAGTCTTATAATGCTGAGTATATTTATATACTCCACACCCTAATTGTAGATGGTTGTCTTAGTTAGGGTTTCTGTTGCTTTGAAGAGATGCCATGACCAAGACAACTATTTGGAAGAAAAAAATCAAATTGAGGTAGTGGCTTTTCAGTTTCAGAGGTTTAGTCCATTTTCATCATGGTGGGAATCAAAGCAGTTTGCAGACAAATATGGTGATAGAGAAGAAGCTCAGATTTCTTACATTTTGACTCACAGACAACATGAAGTGGTCTGAAACACAGGGCATGGCTTGAGCATATATGACATCTCAAAGCCTGCCTCCATGTTAACATACTTCCTTCAACAAGACCACACATATTTCAACAAGGCCACACATCCAAATAATGTCATTCCTTTTAGAAGCCATTTTTTTTTCAAATCACCAAAATAGTGCAGGCTGTTCCTTTGAATTTTCTTACAAACATACTCCATTCAAAACAATGAAGACAAAAGGAAGCTTGGGCCATCAGTTTGCACCAAAATCGGGAGGACTATCATTGGTAAAGACAGGATTGGAATTGGTATGCAGACTAAAAAACGAAAGACTATATTCACAAAGCATATCTATTCAAACTACTGAGACAAAGTACCTTAGCTCAAGTGCCTTATTCAATATAACTGTATTCCTTGAGCTCTAGAGGCTGGAAAGCTTAAGATCAAGGTAATGGAAGATGTACTATCTGGTAAGACTTCCCTTGCTGGTTCACAGATGCTAACTTCCTTGTGTCCTCACAGAGAAGTAGCAATATGTCTTTGCCAGGAGATTATTCATCTCTTTCATGCAAAATCTATCGTATGCCCATAGCACTTTCTGAGATCCCTACTCTGGGTACCATCACAATGGGGATCAGGGGAACATATGACTTCAGGATACAAACTTTCAGACAACAGCATTCTTGATCATCAAGCTTCCCTCCAAAAGACACATTATCATACCAAATGCAGGAAATTTGTCCGCTTTCTCTTTTATGTATAAATAGATTTGTAACAAGTCGGGTGATGACTTTGATAAGGCATTCCTTTGTCCTGGGCCTTCATTGCTTGAATATATGGGAGGATTCCTAGAGTTCATACATGTTCTTAGAAATGAGCATGTAACTGACCCTGAAAAAGTAAATATTAAAAATAGGAAAAGTAACATCTCCCCCACAGCAGAGCTGGAAAGGCTTGAAGTGAGAGTAGAAAGAGAGAGTATTGGTGTCAAAATATACAAATACCTGTGTCTTTTCTTTTCCCATAAACAATTAATAACTGTGTGGTCTCTCTATACCAATTATCATAATAATTCCATAAAGAAGCACTAAAAAATTTACAAAGTCATGTTGAATAGGTTAGAAGACCAAAGAATGAAATCAATAGAGTAAGAAAATTGGCCAAAATGTTTCTGACTGGTGAGACATTTTCCTGTGGTGGAGCTCAGTTTTGGCATTCTTTCATTTTATTAGGAACATTTAACTAATTACTGTTCCTCGATTAGGAGGAATGAAACTGTACTTTCTGTCCTGGACTTTGTGATTGTTGATCCTGTTTGTCAGCCTGACCATGTTGGGAATTAACTATAACAGAAGGTCCTGTGAGAAACAGGAAGACACACTCTAAGTCTGGATAGCCTCTTCTAATGGCAGCCCGCAGAAAAAAATCTTGAAAGAAACTGCTTTTACCTGCCTGTTCTCATATTCTCCAGCAATCCATCCATCTCATCACTGTAACATGTCTTCACTAATATCAACACCATTTATTTTTTAGAATTCCAATACAGACTAAAGACCAGCAGTGTTCGAGACATACTCCAAATTCTCAACACCAGACTGAGGTTGCTGAGATATCCAACCCTTAAAGACTTGACAATTACCAAATTCTGATCCTCTACATTGTGAGATATCAATGATTGGAATTCCTAGACCAAAATCCAATTAATCATTTTAATATATATTTATTCTATCAGTTCTGTTCTGTTAGAATCTTAAATAATATAGTTTTAAGTGTGAGGTATACAACTCTTTGGTTTTTTAATTTTTTTGGCAGGCTCAGGAGCCTTAAATACCATGAAGATTCACCTCTCTCTGCCTGTTGAGTTCTGGGATTAAAATCCTATACTACCTTGCCAAATCAGAGTTCACCTTCTATCCTGTGGTTAGATTTCAAAGATAATCTATAATGGACACTTTTGATTAACTGTCTTCCACACTATGATGATGCTTCCATGAAAGTTCTCATTCTTTCTTGGAGGTCAGATGAATGGAGTGGGCCAATGACTTTGGGTCACAAGTCTCTTCAAATCCATATGTCTACCTGAATTTATACTACTCCTTCCATAGGCTATTATCTTAAGCCTTTGGTATTCAAGATGTACCTAAAATGACAATAAGAGGGGAAAAGAATATGGAAAATGCATGAGAAATCTCTATCCTGAAAGGCTTGTTGAGGCCTATAAATCTATAAAGATTTGTTAAAATTTGTAAAATATTCAACAAGCAAATATTTTCTAGAGTCTGTATGATCCTAAAAACACCCTGAGATTTAGTTGAGAGTCTAGAAATAACCCAATCCCAAGACTCATCTTTAAAGTCTCTGCAAGAGAAGTGGTCCATGGGCTTTATTCCATGAGAGATACTGGAATGTTACTGCTTCCAGGTAGTATTAAACACTATAGGTTATGTGCAAATCTCTGTTCTAATTTCTTCTACTAACAGTACTACTTCAAATTATGAATTGGCTGACATGAAATCATATTGCAAAGTCCATTTAATTGTCAAATGATGTTCCATTCTGTTCTAGCATTCTCTTAAAGAACTCTTCATGTGTTAAAAATGAGAAATTTTTTTAATGCTAAGTTAATTAGTTTGTGTGTGCACATAAAGCATTGACTTTAAAAACTTTTAAAGCAATACCACATTTCCATATAACTGCAAGCATGCCAAAATTAACAGACATCAAAAGAAGTGAGTTTCAACAATTATGTGAGATAATTAGAATCAAAATGGAGCTGCTTATACCAACAACAACAAAAATATAGTCAAAAGTTATGAAAGGTTGTCATTCTTGATTGTTTATGACTACTATTATTACTTCTATATAGGACTTTGAAAGACACTTAACCTTACAAAAGGCCAATATAGCCCAATACAAAATTAATTCAGCAAAGACATCTGTCCAGGAGCTCTCTCCCAATTCTCAGACTAAATCATTCTTATTATTAATTACTCTGCTCAAGGACTGCTGTCTCAAAATATTTCATATACTCTAGATCATTTTTACCTTGCCTCAATTTTGATAGAGTATGATCTACTGATAACTGTTGATAATTCACTATGGTACAATGCAATCACTCTTTGATTAGAAGCCTGGCAATCCATACTGCCACAACTTAAAAATCTCTCACTATTCCATATCCATCTCAAGTTTATCAGTGAAATCCATATCTAAGTAATATCAATATGAGTCAATAGTACATTCCTTAGGTACTCAGGATGAGGAAAATAGAGTAATAAAAAAATAAAAAATAAAAAGTAAAGTAAGAGAAAAATGTACATATTAGATATTGTCCCAGTTAGTGCTCAAATTTTTGACTTTTAATACCAATTATAGAATGTTTTTGTTTTATTAGAATGTCATTCAGCTTAACACTGACAATCTTCTTAAATCCTCTTATTTGTATCATTTATGAATCTTTGGTATCAGTTGTACAATGTAGCAGGATGTATGAAATGTGAAAAACTATGTTCCCAAACTACTAAGAACATGTTCACTACTCAATAGAACAGCAACAAAGTGTCATTGGTACATGCAAAAACTTTTCAAATGATAAAACACTAAGATGTTTCAGAAGGTCTTTTCCTAAAAGTCTCCAGGGAGTTGGCTTATCTATGTGCATAAATAAATTATGAATGAATACATCATAGATGACTGCATTGAGCAAGGTGAAATTTAGAAATGAATATTAAAATATTTTTGGCCATAAAGAAGAATGCTCACTATCCATTTCCAGCACAGGTCTTGATTCCTAATCTTTCCTGCCCTCTTTACTCTGATATTTTGCAGGTGCCCTCTTTGGTGTCTTTCATCACATTTAATTCTCCTTTCTCAGCTACTCAAAATGCACACTTTATGTGGCCTTATTAAAACTGACTCCTGAACAAAGTGTTAGAGAAAACTTAATTGGCTTTCTGAGTAGGTCTGTTAGGAATAAAATTTGATATGAATTCTGTGTATATTAGCCTAAGCAAAGAAATAAATAAAGAACAGTGTTATAGAAATCATAAAACATTACTAGAGCAAAGCAAGCATCTCACTGCACAACGTGCCTTGGTTTTGCCCACAAAGATGCACAGCGAGGTGCAATGACATATTGCTCAATGAAAAATACCATTTGGCATGCTAATTAAAGAGAGGACAAGGCACTTGGTTCTGCATCCACCCAAACTAAACTCTGACTTGGAAACAATTAAGCAAGCTTATAAATCCAGAACCTTAGAAAAATAAATGGAGTCCTAAATCAGAGAGGCCCTAAAGACTACAGAGAAGGCATACTTATTAGCCAGATCCAAAGTACATGTCTGGGCACTCCTAAGGAGAGGATAGTAACAGACTAATAAGATTCCATATTAAATACATTAAGGCATTGAAGTTGCAATATTAGTTCACAAAACTTTATCATTTTAATATACCATGTTCCAGAAGGTAAGATACCCCCCTTTTATTTGGACTTGCTAGGCAGTTATTCTGTCATGACATGTACACACAGTGCCTGAAAGTCAACTTTTAGAGAATCATTTGAGAAATTATGAAATCAGTCTCAGTGTCTCAATCTGCCAGATACAGTTATGTGCTTAACAAAAGAACTCTAACAGAGTCTACGGGAAAGAAATGTGAAGCTACTTTGTCTCTTTTATCGCCACTTACATAGAACATGCCCTTCCTCACACCCTATCATCTCTTTATTTTTAATTTTTTTCTGTGTAAATGAGAGAATAATAGTATTATGTCTATATTACTGCCCACCTGTTGTCTTAGATTCATAGCTTGCCAGATCAGGACCAGTGAATTCCCATAGGCAGAGATTACAAACATCACATTCTACTTTTGCATCAGTAAAGGTAAGTGTATGTGCAACAGAATATAGTCTCCCCATTGAAGATAGCTGAAAATATATTTATGAACTTGGTTCTTATGTCAAATAATGTATCTGATTCTAAAATTGACATTAAATCTTCTACTATTGAGTTATTTATGGACAGATAATGAGTGTCTACTAGACAGATTCCATACCAATCAATAGAATGAATTGCATCAAACTCAATAATGTGGCCTGATCTCTTCCTGTTTTTAAAGCCTACTCACTTGTTGATTTTTCAAACTATTTATACAATCTAGAAGACCATATTATGGATATAAATATACCTTTGTTTGCCATTAGGGGCATTATTCTAATGTGTTAGTTGTGACTAGTAATCAAAAGTAAGTAGTTACACAATATATTTTGAACTCAGTCCTGTAAAAGAACTATTTAAATTGTAAAGGTAATTATCTACCTCATAAAAACCAATTCAGAAAGAAAAAAAAAATGACTGAATTGCAGATTATTGGGAAGTAGTCACTTTGTGAACATTGCTCTCAAGCATATATAACTTTCCGAAAAATTCTCATGTCACTAAATCTCCATGTCATTATGTACTACATTTAGTTTTATATTATACTTAACTTTAAATAAATATTCATTGATGACAACATTTTTAGTGGAGTGTGGTTTTGGACGACATCTTAAAGCTACTAAAGTATAAAATGTTTGATTTTCTCATTATGTCTATTGATATGGAGTTCTTTTTCAAGAACTGATTCTATTGCAAACAGTATCTAACACTCCTCATCACAAATTCTTAGAAAGCTGATTCCCAGCAGCTTCACATCTGTCTCTGCACCTGCCAAAACAAGGTGTGACCTGCCATTAACAAAGCAGCCCTCTGTTGCCCTCCACACCAAGCCAGATGTTCCTATCAATCTTCTTCCTTCCCCAGATTCACATTCCATTTATAGGAAGCGTTCTAGTTAGTTTTTTGTTGTCAGAGGGAAACCAGGGCGAGAGCTCAGGGCAGGAACCTGGACACAATTACTGATTTGATTTTCACAGCTGGCTCAGTTTCTTACATGGCCTAGACCCAGGAGCCCAGAGGTAGAACAACCAATAGAGGACTAGGCTCTACCACATCAAACATGATTCAAGAAAATGTTTCCATGGGTGTGTTCACAGGCCACTCTGATGACGGCATTTTCTCAATTAAGATTTCCTCTACACAGATATATTTAGCTTCTGTCAAGGCAACAACAACAAAAACACAACCAGCTCAGGGACCAAGAGGATAATCCCAGAATCTGTGGATAGGAGCTGCTTTCATTTCTCCTTGAGACCAAAATGTAGATGCCACCACC
Source organism: Sigmodon hispidus (assembly GCA_004025045.1). NCBI lineage: Eukaryota > Metazoa > Chordata > Mammalia > Rodentia > Cricetidae > Sigmodon > Sigmodon hispidus. Next base: position 58,898 of record PVIH01010601.1, read on the forward strand.
TTAGACCTGTCCTTGTTGTCCGTCTTAGTCACTTTTTTACTGCTGTTATGAGACACTAAGACTGTGACAACTTGAAGAAGAGTTTATTGGTCCCTTACAATCACAAGCCCTTACTCCTCTATCCTCCAGGAATCTAAACCCAGGACCATGTGGTTTATGCTGCCATTCTGGGTGGGACCTGGCACCCTTTTGAATTACATTTGTATAGAATTTGGTTGGTTGTTGCTCTTTAGAAACACATAATTTCTTAGGCTTATTTTTCCCCAGAAGTTACAGGACTACCTAGTTGGGGTCTACCCTGTGAGTATCCAACACGCTGAAGACCTCTCAATATTTCTTTCAGCAAAAGCCTTGGTTCCAATATTACATTTTCTGATTTCTTTTTCCCCTTAAATTGTGCATTTTGTATTTCTTAATACACAGCTCACTCTTTTTCATTGTAGACTTGAATAAGTGTGATTACGAACAACCAAGCAACAAAGTTGATATTTGGCTTTCTTGAAATATGTTCAGCCAGGGAAATTAGTCAATCCACTTCAATTTAACTTTTGGTAGATTTTTAGGACTAAGAAAGAAAACACATTCTTTGCCAGATTATCACAAGAATTGTACCTGGATTAGTTGCTAGTATTGTTGTTCCCTTCTGAAAATTTTTTGAGCTGGGTTTCTATAGTATATGGTTCTCAACACCATCGTTTTCCTGACACATATGAGGGTGGACTGTTAAGACCTTCTTATAGCACCCCAAATCCTTCACATCCCTCAAAAATAAATAAGAAAAGAAGAAGGAAGGAAGAACAAAGGAAAGAAACAGTACAGTCAGACCTATCATAATTAATAGCATCACACTCCACAGTTCCAATGTCTGTCTTAGCTACTTTCCTATCACTATGATAAGAGACTATGACCAAGGCAACTTACAGAAGCCCGCATTTATTGAGGACTTAACATTTCAGAGGGTTAGCATCCATGACTGTTGGATTAGAGAACATGACAGCTGGCAGGCAGGACTCCAGAGCAGTAACTGAAAGCTTACATCCTGATTCACAAATAGGTAGCAGAGAAAGAGCTAACTGAGAATGGCATGTATCACCAGTATATCTCCTTCAACAAGATCTCGCCACTTAATCCCTTCCAAACAATTCCACCAACTGTGGACCAAGTATTCATGGTCCACAGGAGTCTATGGGGGCCATTCTGATTCAACCACTACATGGCATAATAATAAAAAGTCACTTAAGGCAAAGAGCATTCAGGTTGGAGATGATGTTCAGAAACACATATAGCTCTTCTTTGCCAACTACTGGGGATGCGATCTCCCTAATTCTGAGTTGTGTTGTAAATGGTGCTGGCCCAGGCCTGGACCAAAGGTTTAGTGTCACTCTAAGCCCCACTTTGCCTCAAATAATCACACATAGGCATGTATTATTTTTGTGCTGATCGACCTAGGGTCCAGGCATATAATTGCTAACTCCTTGATCTCAACTCAACCCATCTTGTTTAGCCATGTGGCTAGGTACGTTTTCTCACAGCAGCATTTCCTCTGCATCTTCTGGCAGCTCCAGCAACTCTGGCATTTGTGTCTGGCTTCTGCATCTGCTCTGAGATGTTCCTGAGTTTTCTTAGCCTGGTAGCCCCACCCACACTTCTTGTTTGCTTTTGGCCAATGAGCTTTTTATTAAAACCATAGGCGGGACAAATATTTACATTACCAGCATAATCCCACTACAGGATTGGATTTACTTTTCATCAATATCCCTATAAAGAAAACTCACAGATGTGACTCTGTGAAAATTGTGTGTCTGCTTTATTAAGAAAGTTTTACCATCTGTCTTAACTCTAAAAGGTTTCTAGTTGCTCTGAGGATCAAAAAAGAGCTGTAGTTAGCATAATAAGAGAATCATGAAAGAACTCAGGAGGTAGAGGAGATTTGTACATCAGAAAAGCAAGAGCATAGAGCTGCTGGCCAGTTTCAGGAGCACTTCAGTTATATTCTATACATTTAATCAAAAACAAATAATTAGTGTATGGGGGTGCAACTCAGTGAAGATCACTTGCCTAGCCTAACAAACCTAAGATACTGGGTTCAAACCTACAACACAACAAAAATTAAAAATAGAAACACAATGGTGTGGCTTCTACTTACTCATCCATATTATAATGAGAATTCTGTCAGCCTTTGTTATTTGTACTTGAGGCATCCAGTATCTCCCCTCATAGTTCTTAACTCATAATTTTTGTATCATTTTCTATACATCCTACATATGTCATGTTCTCTGCTCTAAAATTGAGATTATATATAATTACATGCCTAAATAATTGCTTGTTTTGGCATCTACACTTGTATCCCTAGAGAAGCAAAGGGCCTAGAACATACTATGAAATAAATACATTTAAAAAACTCAGTAGCAAGATAAATGGAAAAGATGGCTCTATCAATCTGCAATGATGCAGGTCCCCATACAGTACTTTATACTTACATCATAGGCTGTCAGTAGACTCAACCATTTTCTCCTCCCTCAAATATCTGATTCAGAATGCTAAGCACATTTCCCTCAACAAAAAGAGATGTGATGGAACCAGAGTAGTTAGGCTCATCCTGGCTTCAGGGTGATGTTAAGTTCATTTCAATCATTTTAATTATTTGTATAGTGTCCTTTTCTATTTTGGGTCTCTGGAACTGACACATTTATTTCACATAAAGTTAATAAAGTTATATGTCATAAAGTTATATGAATTGTAAATTGTCAAATTTGATAGAATATAGTTTTGAAAGCATTTTTCTAGATACTTAGTAGAAATTATCCCCTTTCAGAAATCAAAAAACAATCCAAATTTCGCCATTTTCTAATAATCTTTTATTAATTTGTATCATATCCTAAACAGAAATTCCCCATACCCACCACACACACAGAAAATCTAGAAACTGCAGTTAATCAAACCTGCAGCTAAACCACAATTCTAAGTATAATCTTGATCAAGGTTCCAAATCAATACTTAATAGGTAAAGCAAAAGGAAATTTGTAGACAAACCATAAGACAAAAATAATTGAAGAGTTCCTTGGAGAACATTTTGTTAATTAATAAAAGCCACTTTGGATTCCCAACACAAATTCTAGGGCTTTGACCTGGAATATTCTTCTTCTGAGTATTGCATTTTTAAAAATATTGCTATATTAACTATGCTATAACACCTGGTTTTGATTTTCTGCTTCATAGCTGAAATCATAGAGAGATCAATATTTTGTAAATTCTATCTTTAATTTATTATTATGCTTGTCATTTTCTTCTTTTTTAATTTTTTTAAACTTTATTTATTTATTATTTATTTATTTTCCTTGGTGTTTGCCTGGAACTGGAACTACAGACAGTTTTTAGCTGCCATGTGGATGCTGGGAATCGAACCCAGGTCCTCTGGAAGAGCAGATGGTGCTCTTAACCACTGAGCCATCTCTCCAGCCCGTCATTTTCTTCTAATGAGCTCTTCACTACTATATTTCATAGTTGTCTAATGTCTTTTGGTTTTTGTTAGCATAGCTTTACTGTTGAACATTTGGAGCAGATCCGTTTATTTCCCTTATTAAGTGCAACTTTGCATATAAAATTTGCCATCAGTAGGTTTACCCCCTTGGTATAGAGAATAGGAACCAAGAATTTGAAAGTTTTATGTTTAAATCTTTGTTTATACTATTTTACAGAAATTTAGGATCAATTTACATTGTTCTAACAATCTATGAGCATATCAGCAGTATAGACACACTTTTTGTTATACATTAATCAGTATTTTATTACTAATTATAAGTGAAACTGAGCACTGCTCTATGTGTTTGCACTTAATCTATCTTCTATTTCATTTTAGTTTGTAATAGATCTTTGAATTAGCTGCTTGAAGCCTAGAAAATAAGTGTTCTGACCCGACCAAAAGGCAAAGGCAATAGAAACAAAATGGGCACAAGCTTCCCTTGTTACCTTAGAGAACCTGGCTGCTACCAGAGCCACATTAAAAGACTATCAGTCCCTTAGAGGATTAGCAATTGCTTAACAACGACTTCAGATGGAAATAAAGAGAAAATATATGATTATAGATTTGATGCCCACAATTCACTGGGAGGCTGTTAATTATGTTTTTAAATCAATAAGTATTTTCCAAACAAGTAAAAGGTCAATTATCAATGAAAAACCAAGTAAAATACAACTAAGTATTCAAGGAAGTATGTGGGGCAGTGATACCTCAACTACACACAAGGCAATCTGATTCATGCGTATCCAGCACTGACATAGAAAGATGAAAATAATTTGCGCCATGCTTTTCTGTTATTTGATATCACAGAGAAGGGCAACTCCACGGAGAACCCAGTGTTCAGGGGCCTGGGCTGTCTTGAGGTGCACAGCAGCAATGTAGTTCAAGTCTGTTCGAATTGGCTTCTTGTAGATGGGGCAGCAGTATAAATGAGGATCTCTTGCAGCTACAAAACACAATTCATATCAAAAAGGAATTTGATTAATGTCTAAGTGAAGCATTTTAGAGCACAGAGCCAAGCATGTATATTCTGGAAGTCATTCCAAAGATGAGTAAGGTTAATAGAATGAAGAACTATCTTCCAAGATGATAGGATCCCTGTATATGATGGATACTATCACACCAGCTACAGTAAGTCTCACATTGGCCTCATTAGTCTTACACTCATGACTCTGACAACAACTTCTACTCACATTTTTCCTCTCCCTCTCCCCATATTAATTTGGCATTCTTTCCCACTCATTCCCTTTGATCTCAACTACTCAAGTCTTGAGCACCTACTTCTTCTTCCTTCATTACTATGCCTTGTGTTTGGCACAAGGATCTATTTACTTTTAATCACATTGTAAGACATTTATCATCGGCAGTTATTTACAGTCTAATTTTCAACCTTCTGTACTGTAGTTTTTGTTACATTTAAATCACAGAGATGGAATACCTCCAGCCAAACAAAGTGTTGTGAATTTCCTTTATAAGCAAAGGACTAAAAATAGCTGGGAAACAGAGAAATAGCCATGGCCACAAGATTCAATTCCCTCTAAAGAGAATTGGGCATCAAAGAAACAGCACAGTCTGTGTGATTCAATTCTCTCATTTTAGAGTACAGGCCTACATGTAAATTCCCAATACAACTAGTACATATGAAGTCTTAGTGCATATATCTTTCAAATATCCTCCATAAATCATCCACAGGCTCTCTTTGTCTCTAGCCTTGAACACCCAATGCTCATACACAGAGCCAAGTCTAAGGAGCACTAAATGTACACAAGTTATGCCATCCCTCTTTAAGGAAAAATATGAAAATTTACAAATACTAATTAGACCTAAGAGCAGCCTGGAAATCCAAGTTCTTTTAACTTCTTATAAAATCCACTCTGCCCACAGCAGTTTATCTTCTTGTCTACCTAACTTTCATCTCTGGAAATAGTGAGTTCTGTGTCCTCTGTTAGATGGTACAACCTTTGCAAACAAAAGTTTTCCCCCACTCCAATCCCTATACTGTTCTGGAAAGCACATGGAACATTATTCACAACTCTCATGTTACTACTGAAATGGAACCACATGTCATTAAAAGTGCAACTTGACTTAATGTATTACTTTAATGAAGCTAGGTACTGAAATGGTTACCACTTACCTAACAAACTACTAAAACAAGGTACTACCAAAAATTAAATTCTCACTATATAACTCAATAGAAACTTCATCTAGCTCTTTTTAAATATCTTAAATAAATTACCTTTAAAAGTTATTAATATAATATAAATATTCTAATGTAGTGACTCAGAAGCAGAGGTGATCCTACCCTAGTGGACAGACAGGGCATTTAGAGTTATCACAACTGTGGACTTGCTTAGTCTCTAGTGAATAGATGCTGGGATGCTGCAAAAATCCTTTAATTTTGAGAATAATATCATACAATGGAGTTATCCAGACCAAAAGTATATGTTGTGCCAGAACAACAAAGTCAAGTGTGTCACAATGTTCAAGCACCATTCATTGACTTAATTTCATGAAAGTCATCATTAAAAAATAAAATAAAATAAAAATATTTAAAAATAATATAATATCTAATTCTCAAATTTTTTAGTTACTACTAAGATAACACTAACAATACTAATTGGGAGGATATGTAGAGTGTTGTGCCAGTGTGTGTGTGTGTGTGTGTGTACTTGTTGTAAAATTCTAATCAAGTAAATGCTCTGACAATAAATATTAACTATACCTATAGATATGTTTAAATGCTTTAATTCTAGGCCCTATAAGCATCCATAAAATATACAACTAATTGTTCTTATAAATTTGATTAACAGAAATTTTGTAAATCTTGAAGAAAGCCATTAGAGTTTTACCTCTGAGTCTAATGATAATTATAATAATTATATCTTGTACAGTATTTGACTACTTGGGTTTTAATTCCCAAAATGGAATTATAAAATAATAGAGTGGTTTTAGCAAGCAAAGAAAAACAATTCTCTGAAATATTAATCCAATTTTATTTATTCTTAATTGATTCTTAACTGAAAGTGTGCAAGCCAAGTCACAGCACGTAGCAAACATCAACAACAGGATCAGAAGTTACTCAAAATATAATTTCCTAGTGAAAATGCTACCACAAAACAGACTGTATGTGCCCAATCCACTGCTTAGACAAGTAAGTAATTTTGGCAACAAATATTCAGTAAGATCAACTTAGCTACATATGTTTCAAGCCTTAGGGCTCCAGAAAACAGATGGGGACATAAAAGTTGGTAGACTCCACACTTCAGGATCCTAGATATCTTAATAAAATGCCTTGGGGAAATTTTATTTTCTAGCAATTTACTTTCCCTATCTATCCAATGCATGCATTTTTATACCCTACATATGTTACTGCAGATATCCAAAGAAACCAAGTTCACAGTCTTCAAGCCATTCCTTTACTTGACTTCCCCATTGCTAACATTTAAGTTGCTAGGCATTTTATTTCATAAAGGTCATCTCTTTACACTTTTTTAAATCACATAAATCCTGTAATTTAAAAATGAAAATGATAATAATACTAGTAAAATTATTTTATTTTGTCCCTTCTAAGTGCTCACTCAACATTGTTAGTTCATTGTTCTTTATTTCAACAGTATTGTTGTGAATACTGTTATTAAGTCAGGTCTTTTCCTCACTGTACAGATTAGAAGGCCGAAACATAAGAAAGTGATTATATTTCTCCAAGATTGTAAAGCCTTGGAGGCAAGCAGAGAATCAAACCTGGTCAGCAGAGCCCACAGCACACTAAGCTTCTAATCTTTGCAAAACTTTGCATGTGCCTCTTGGTCTTTGCAGGAAGATGGGACAATAAAGAGGAAAAAAAATCTGATACTTGTGTTCAACTTGTGGCATATTCCAAAGGCATAATATCAAGATTTGCATGCATCACACTATAGCATTGCTAGCTGGTAGCCAGAGTCATGAGCAAAACTAAGAACTTGAAACTTCAATGTCCCCCATTTGTAATGGGAGGAAATAACACTTAATAGATTTGTTGTGAATTTAACAACATACTTATGTGAATGTCCATTATAATATAGTACTCTGGGTGTCATACATGCCTACATTGTGTCATTTGCTTTTTCTTGTCTCCCCTCAACACACATGCATAGAGATGCATGCATGCACACACATTCTCATGTTCACACAGGTATATGCACACAGGCATGAACATACATGCATACACACATATGCATGTACACATACGCACACGTGCACATTCATGTACACCCATGCATGTGTGCATACACAGATGTACTTACAATAATTTTACCTCTCACTGAGAAACCCCCCAGACTAATGCTCCCAATTTTCTTGACAGAATTACACATTTATAGGTTAGAAGTAGATTAACTGGGAGGTAGCCTCCCAGTCACCTTATGTAGCTTTTCCCACCTCACACTCATACCTGCACAGTCTTGGATGAAAGTTGTACAAGGTACACTTTGAGAAACACATATATCTGGCAGGAAATAACTCATGAGCTTCAGAAATCCTGAAACCTTCCTCAGATCCCACTGCTTGTTTGGAAGAGTCTTGCCTTAATCTTCCAACGATTCCAAACACTGTGTCCCCTCCAGTCTCTTTAACTACAGCCTTGAAGTTGGTTTGATGCAACATTCTGCCCATATAAGTAGTTCTACACAGAGGCACATTTTCTCCTGTATCTGCCTCATCAAAGCTCCTTTTGAGAATAGAGAATCTAGTTTGTGTGTACATAGTCTTCCCACTTTAGAAAATCCAATAAAACTTTAGTGTTGTTCTATGATGCCCTCATGAGAATCACAAGCAATAAAATTTAAGAATATGCCATTCACATATTTTAATATTAAAACAAATATCCAAATAACTTCCTTTTGAAGATAAATAAATCATTCTCGTTTCTGAACTTCAATAACAGCTTTATTTTAAAGTGATAAATTACCTTCAGTGTTAATGTTAAAAACTATTGGCTGAGAATTCTAATTTTAAAGTGCTACACTTGAAATGTCCCTTGGTCATTAATGATGCTATATTACTATATATCAATTAGGAAGTTATTTAGTTACCAGAATGAAATATGAAATAAAATGTTCATTATGAAAGCAGCATTAGGATTGTTAAGATTTCCATTAGCAGATACAAGATTCTTCAACCATAAAGCCAAACAAGTTTCCACCTACATCTGCTAAAACAAAGAAAAAAATAAAGAACCAAATAAAGAACCAAAGTTATTTTATTTTTTAGTACCTTGAAAATGATCCATTTTCCTTTTCTTGTTTTATCCCTCCTTACCTGGTGCTAATGAGTTTCAGAATTGACTAATGCCCAGCAGGATGGGCACAGCTGCCCTGTAAAAATCTAATAAATTACAAAAAATTGCCTGTATTATGAAATTATTACTGCATTATGATCATGCTGAGATGTTCAATGTCAAATTGTTGTGGACTTTTACAGTTTAGTCACAAGGAAAGAAAAATAACATCTAACTCATTGTAGAAAAGACAGCTCTTTCTTTTTATGAGGAGCATGTATGCACAACACTTTGACTAGATATGATGAGATGATAAAGCAAGCTTAAAAAAATACCTTTTGGGCAAAAATAATATCTCATTAATATTTCTATAAAATAACTCCTGCCTCAAGACTTTATACTGAAAACCCAGAAACCTACAATCACAAACCCTCATCTGGATCTTGTCTCAGCCATTGCAATCATATTTATTCTTCTAGATTCAGCCACAACATTCCAAGCAATATATGTGCCAAACAATGTGCTGAAGCCTTCACTTCCCTCACCTGGGGTTCAGCTCCTCCTCTCATGGGTGGGCTTTCCTGTAAAGATGCTGGAAGTTCCTTGCACTGCTCTTCCTCTCCCTCTTGACCTCTTCAAGAAATTGCACTATGATTCCATTAGCCTTGATTTTGATTCAAGAACCAGCAAGACTGTGTGGGATCACATTTCTTATATCTGTCCCTCACCTCTGTCAGCAGAGATATATTATTGACAGGTTGCATTTCTTCAGAATGGTGACTTAAACTGAAATATGATAGGGTTGGAATACAGCTGTGATCATGTTTCTCTCTCAGTCCCTGTAGAATGCCACCTAGAGCAACACAGTAACGCTGTTGAGTGACACATGTTCTTGGAACATTCTCTAAGATGGACCACAACTGTTTAGACTGTGATGTCATTCCCGTGCACCTCTGGAGCTCGTGTCTTCTGTTTGAGAGATTCTGCTACCCTGGGTTCACTGTGCTAATTTGAATGAGAAATATCTCCAGTGGATCATATATTTGAACACTTGGTCCCCAGGTGATGGTGCTATTTAGGAAGGTTATCTAATGTTGACGAGCTGGAACCTTGTTACAGAAAATATGTCACTGGGGGCTGCCTCAAGCTTTTATAGACTGGTCTCTTCCTCCCTCCCACCCTCTCCATATACAGATGAGATACAATCTGCCTCGTAATTGCCAGGCTGGCATCATGCTCCTGTTTCCATGCCTCCACACAGTGATCAAGTCTATCCATTTAGAACTAAAAACTAAAAATAAACTCTTTCTTCCTTAGGTTGCTTTTTAGCAGGGTACATTAGTACAACAATATAAAGTAACTAATATATTCATGATTCATATGCAACTGATGCCCCAAAATATGAAGTCACTTTCTCTTCCTCCACCTGTAATTCAACAAACATACCGCTTTCTGTCTTAACTCTACAGGTCCTACCTCACTCTTCAACTCTGCTTGTGCTTTGTGCTTCCCTGCATTTTGCCAACATACACTGTTACCTTTCCCTGAACTCCCTCTTTCCCTCCCTCTCACAACCACTTCTCTATCCTGGGGAATTCCTTAAAAACTGATATTCTAAAAAAAAAAAAAAAAAAACTATAGTCATGGCACACACACACACACACACACACACACACACACACACACACAAATCAAATCTGGAAGTCAACCACATCCTGCATATCTAGGTACCCTCTCCTGTCACCCTGGTGTCATTTCAGTCATTTCCAGTACACAGAAGTGCTGGTCATTGTGTCCTTACTGTATTGTCAGTCTCATGCACAACTATGGATTTATTCCCACCCCTTCATCACCCACCCTAGCTGTAAACACCCACCATCTTTTCATTCCTTATACAGGGCACAGCCAATGCTAACTCACACCTTGCATACTACCTTGTGCTACTGCATGTCAGCACAGCCTATTTAGACTCAGAGCAGTATTTGAATGGAACTCTTAAAGTATCTCAATTCAACAATACATATCTGTGCTCTCCTTAGGTAAACAAAATCATTTTGCTTTCATTTATGATGAATTCTCAATAGTCATCTCATTTAAAGCCATCATTAGTAGATATTAACAAATACTGAACTGTACAGCTTCCTGCAAACCTCTCAGTATATTGCTTTTGTCAGGAACCAATCAATATACAATTTTGTTTATGTGTTTTTCTATTTGGTAGCATGTTTTTAATGTATTCTGCTAATTCCTTAGCATTCAAAAGCATCAACACCATAACTTGTACCTAAAGGAAGTCTGTCTAATATATACCTTTTTTCTCCACAACATATATTACAGAAATTTCCTATAGAAAAGTAAGTTGTCCTTAAGTACTATACAGGCAGGCAGCCAAATTAAACAAACAAACAAAATTATATATAATATGTTATTATATATACTTATATAATATATAAAATATATAAGAATAGCTAAAATGCTTATAAAATATATTTATATAATATTTAAAATACTAATATTATACATATAATAAAATGTATTATATAGAGAAGAATAATAGAAAATGGACCATGAAAATGGTATTGTTTAAAGTATAATAGCTCAAATCAAAAGGTTGAACATCCCATGTTCAGCCTCACCTGGGAACCAAGATGTTTATTAAGCAGCTCAAATATTGTGCTTTTCTATGCACATCTAGGAATGACTGCAAGTATTGATATAGGTATTATGAATAATCTTTATTATAAACATCAAGTCTGCCAGTAACAAGACTTGACTACATTTGCTTCTTGTATCTCCCCCAAGCTTGGAAACTGAGTTCTACTAGAATGGTAATCTTGTGTGGTCTTTGCTGATGCAGCTTTAGCAATAGCATAACGTTTGTCAAATGAGAAGAATTAGATAGACAGTAACTGAATGACTGAATAAATTCATGCCATTTCTCTCTACCAAGAAAAGTCTATCTCCAGCTCCCAGCCATACTCATTCTTGCCCATCTCTCAGAATCAGTCTATCTAACCAACCTAAGCTCTTAGGCAGCATTGTTCCCCCTCTAGTTTATCTAAGCATTCTGAACACATCTCTATCAAGATATTTTTCTAATAATATTTTGGTATTAGTTTGTATTGGTCTTAGTCACTGGACTGTGTGTCCCTATGGTCAACAGCTGCTTCATAATTATCTGTATCTACTAGCATGTAAAGTTCTAGCTAACATATTTTTTAAGTAGCAAATGTTTGTTTTCTTAGATATATTAAAGAGCTGCAGAGAAAGATAAGCAGGTTAGAGCACTTGCTTTCTTAAAGAGGCTACGGTTTGCTTACTCACACTCACCTGACAATTTACAATCATTCAGTTTACAACTAGATGTCCAGTTGTAGGACATCAAGACCCCTCTTCTGCCCTTTGTGGATACTAGATATGCATGTAGTGCACATGTAAACATGAAAACAAAACACTAATACACATAAAGAAATCTTAAAAATAAATAAATACTCAACATACATCTAGTGTCATGGGCCTATAATCTCGGATACTTGGGCAGCTGAAATAGGATTCCAAGTTAAAGAACAGGATTTTCCTCATATGTGGGAGACCCTGAATTCAATTACCAGCACCAAAGTGAAAAGAAATATGTAGCTTACCTCTTTTCCATGAGCCAGGTTTCCAAATGGGGTACTTATTTAAAGTATCAGAATACTATCAACCTTTAAAAACATGTTTTCTCTTCCTTTACTTATTCAAAGTAAAATTAATTTATGCTTACAGCCTTAAATAATTTCTTTCTGGGGATTCACGCTCATGGCTATCTCTAGAGTTTATTGCTCATGCTTCCAAATGAACTATTCCCTGAGGAAGTAGGGAAGTTAGCAGAAAGACAGTTGCATGGATTCACCAAAAGTCTGTATAAAATGTGAGGCCAACAGTAGGAAACATTTAATATATTTTTAGATTTCTGAAATAGAACTTTGATAATGCAGAAAATTTTGATGAGTGCCTCATCAAAATAGTATTATAGCCACAGGATAAAATAGGAACAGTGCATTTTACCTTTAAGCTATACAATTAGGCAAAATATCCCCTAAATTCAGTCTATATTTCACATTACATAATCTGACTCAAACCCACAAACTAGTAGAACCATTATTCTTGGTGAGTCCTGTGTACAAGTTATACTTGTACACACCTCCTACATCCTGTCCATTCTTCAAACCCAGGCCTGGACCAACAGTTCCTGGTGCTCAGTTTCAGGTCTATCAGTCCCATAGTTATCTCAGACTCTTCTCTCCATGTATTTCTTTCTGATCTAATTGGTGAAACTGTATCTATGAAGGCTCCATCAGCATTCATGTACATGCTATCTACTTTATACTAGGCAGGCAGAAACTGACTATTGTCTCTATAATTGCATTTGAGAAAAAGTCTAGAGACCAATAGATACTCATTTAGCATGGGCATAAATATGGAGCTGGTTGATATAATAGGAAAATTCCTATCAATAGCAAAGTAATGAGTCTATGTATCTATAATGTCTATCAATGCTATAATATCAACCCACTGTGGAGGTACAAGACAACTTACTGTTGTTTTCTGCATAAATCCTTATGACGGGCATCAATTCAAAAAGCACTTTGGGTTTGGATTCAATGAGTTTCATGTTCCTTTTGTCCCAGCCAGCACCCTCAAGATATAAGCCGTAGACATAGACCCCTTCTGTGGGAGGGGCAGAAATGTCGTCCTTCATTAATTTGGTGACTTCATTGCAAAGAACCATATTGTCCAGAGCCCAGCCTTTGTTGGCTCGAGTTATTTCCTATTCAATTCAGCAAAGGAACACAGGGAACAATTAGAAGTTTGTCTTCATAGGAAATGCAAAAGTATGATCAAGTTACTCCAAATTATCCTCATTCAAGGGAACTTGTGTAGTATTTAAAGAATTTAAAAGATTCTTTCATTTTAAAATGTCCATATCTTAACTAACTATTTGTACTTTAAAAGGGGAACTATAAAATTAAATCAACATAGAAATACAAATAAATACTTTAAATTCAAGCTATTGGCCTGGAAATAAATAGCTGTATTTATAATGACAACACGGTAACCACCAGTATCAAGCAGAGTGGGTCATTATCTGTCTTATTATATTATTTAAAGCTATAAGGAAAAAAGAGAAGGTTTTGGAGGGAAATACAGTAACACAGTGAGCCCAAGTCAGAGCCATTACCTGTCGCATCCCAGTTAAAAATCCCTGGGGGTTAAAAAAGCCTGTCATCCAAAAGCAATGGGGTCGGCCATTGAAAACCCAAGAGGTGAACTGGCAGTTTCTTTCTAAGAGCTCAGTAAACCAGAAGCCCAGGGTACTTGAAACCCATGATGCCTGAAATGCACACATTGAAACAATTCTTCAGTGTAGGTTTGATTCAGCCATATAAACCGTGCTCTCTGAGAAAACAGCACACAACTGTCTCTTCAGTCTTAAATTTCCCTTGAGCTTTGACCTGTAAACTTCTCAGATTATTTTCTTCTCCTTCTCATTAATGATGTGAAGACAAGTTAATGATGTAAATTTGCAGAGCTGAGAAGAATGACACTATGACCACCGTCTACCTGTGAGTCTTTTCATCACTAATTCTGCTATGAAGGAATCAAAACCATCTATGGAATAAAATTTAACAGGTATTGTTATCAATCATGAACAGGCTACAATTTCAATAGATACTGTATAAAGAGAAGATTTCTATTTACATAAATGAGCTCATGGCATCATCAAGATAAGTTAATACATTAAAGTACATTCTGTACACAATACATCACAGAAGCCATTATCTGGTTATTTTAATGAGGTAAACAACAGTTGTGCTCTTGAGTGTGTGTCCCATTAAGGAGCAGAAATGGAAACCTAGCTCCTTTTACCATTCACAATTTATTTATATGCATTGCCTCTAACTTGCTCCTCAAATTCACTTGAGTAATTTCCTTTATGACAACAGGCATGGATGTCATTAATGCAACAGGAGCAGCACTGTGGGGAAGAATCTGCAAATCATAGGTTATAACATTTCACTGTAATTGCAACATTTTCAGTAGGAATAAATGTCATAATCAACTTGGGTAGGTATCCCACTTGAATTTTAAATATCATTATAATTAATTTGCCTATATTTCAAAAGTTTCTGTAATTCCACAGACTGATAGTAGCATTAATATAAGAAAACTGTATAAAATGATCATAATTTAAGAATTAGGTGGTTCATTCTATCCTACTTTTATAGGTATATTTGGTAGAAAAATTAATATGCTAAAATCACCCTCAGAGAAATGGGACTCTTTTTTTTTTCTCTCTTCTTTATTTTGTATTTATCAAAAAAAAACACAGTAAAAAGAATTTAAAATGTGGAAGAGTTAACAATAACTATACAGAGGATAAGAATGATAGGCATGGCTTATCAAGGGAAGAAATACAAATAAGATTGCTACACCTATATTTTCTTTGTGTTCATCTTTCCCTCTGAATTTTTTTTT